>OY759210.1:94418946-94605191 GCA_963662105.1 Meiosimyza platycephala
TTGCCTTCCCTTCCTTCCTTCCTTCTCATCCTTTGAAAAGAAAATTGTACTTCCCCTAAACTACGATATGTCTACCATTTGAAAACATTCCGAAATTACATTGAAAGATCCCTAACGTTAAACTATTACCAATCCTAGGCATCGATACAAACATCCACTTCTGAATTTAACACCCCCCTATTTTAACTCCCCACGCAAGTAACCCACACGCGAATATACTTCCTCAAGCGGAAAACTAAAAGTTAAATATAACACAGGCCGTAGAGAGAGAGAGAGAGAGAGATAGTGTTAAAGATAAAATCAATATGGCGCTAGTGAACAGCAGAAGAAACATTTCATTTCTGATTTTTCACTACCAGCTATATTGTATGACTTTAATTTTTTTATGATTTTTAAGTTTTCTTCAAATTATTTTTCTTTCTTCTACCCAGGGACTTTTTTGGGCTTTAGCTTGCATTTGGCAGATTATATCCTGGTATACGCATACCACACTTAAAGGGTGAGCCAATGAATAGCAATTCATCGTATCCTTTTATTTACACCGACTATTTGCCCACGGAATTTTGATCAATGGAATTGTGTCGTGTCTGCTGACGGTAGTGAATGTGATTTGCATTTTTATTACGGCCATCATTGTATTGAAAATAAAGGAAGTTTCGGCGCCATATACAGCAAGTCCGGATTTGAAACGGTAAGTGAATGTGTGTTGCTGTGCGTCTGTTGAGTATATGTTTGTGTGTATTGTGTGTGTGTGAATAGGAAATATAAATGAGAAGTCGAAAACATTCGCTTGTAACTCATTTTTTATTTTGTCTCGAACTTTGAGAACATGTTAAAAATATAACAAAGCAAAAAGTTGCCATATACATATATTTGCTATCAATTAATTTGAATTGAATTATGATTGCTGATATGTATTTCCGGAACTATTTAAACTTCTTGTGAAACACTTGAAAAATTTATTTATATACTGCAAGTTTTATACATATGTGAAGCTGTTAAAGGATGTGTATTAAAAAAGTGAAAGTGTGACACCATTCTTTCACTAAGCGTTAACATTTTACCAAGGTCATGTGCTGCGTAATATGAAAATATTATAAAGATATTAAATTATTCAAATGAGAGCTTCTATTATCCGTTTTCTGCGTGCTTCGTTAAGGTTTCGCTAAGATGTAAATCATCTTTAAGCGCATTTAGATAAGTAATTTATTTTACTGAGAAAACATACTACCAAAATACTCTTTTCTGGTAATGCCAAAAATACGTTATTCTTATATTGTAAGGCATTGGTGAGATGTTTTAGATTTCTTATTGAAAGGAATGAAATTTTTTTTTTCAAAAATATCTTATTATAAGATATCTTAATATGCATTAGATTAGCTCGCATCAAAAAGACTCAATGCATTCTTAGAGCTTATGCAGAAATGCAGACAGATAATGAGTTGTTTCTAAGGACTGAAAGTATTGCTCCAAAAAGTCAAACAATTTCTAACATTTCGTTGCTCAATAAGTCTGTCAAATGGAATATTCAATGTATTCTTTGATTTATGGGACAATATTGTCGGATTGACATCGAATTTTCAGGATATATTTTTAAGAAAATGCACAAAAAAAAACCAATTTCTTTGAAATTTTGACTTCCCCTGCCCCCTTAAAGTTTGAGAGAGAAGATCCCTTTGAAGTTATAATCTTGAACGAAGTACTTTGGAGAGAAATAAATCACTCAGAAATTCATGAAACTTGGTAAATATATTGGGAAGGACATGACCGGATTATCGCCTACGCCAACAACGCCGTGCCGTAAGGGCGGTAGCATTCAAGGGGGCGGCAAAAGGTCGAAATTTTTCTTAATTTGATAGGATTTTTGAAACTCAAAAATAAAGATCATTTATTTTTTCTTAGTGAATGAAAGTAAATCTATGTAGGTAATTTGAATTTATAGATGGAAATTTCGGAAGTTTTAGTGAAATATATTTAATTTTGGTAGAGTTTTTGAAGATGAGAAGTGAGGACTTCTTTTTTTGATAATCAAAATTTTTTTTGGTAAGTATGAAGATCATTCTGTTTGCGTGGGGGCGGGAATTATCGTAATCCGGCCTTGGGGAAGTGGGGGAGGATGCTTCTTTATGCACAACAGTAAAAAAGTTGGTAGCTGATTTCAAACGCGTTCGTATCATAATAGCAGATGACGAACTTAAAGGTCGTCTAAGTAGCGCTACTCCTCAAAAAATGGTTGACCAAGTACAGTAAATGATAATGGAATACCAGCAATTAACTGTTACTAAATTAGCTGAGGCCATGTGGATTTCACGCGGTTCAGTACAGGAGACCTTGACTAATGTTTTGGGAATGAGAAAAGTAATGGCATAATAGCTAAGTTTGCAACACAACATTGCATTCGAGTGAAACATTTTCAAGGATAATTGAAGCGCTTTACAGGGGAAAAATTAAAAATATCTCAGTTAACTGAGCCCAATTGTTCCGCTCCGATGCTGGCCAAAACATCAAAATCTTCTAAAAAGATTATGACATCAGCTTTTTTGAAATTTCAAGAAAATTTTGTTGCTCAATAGAACTGAAATGGCAGATCAAAAACAAGAGAATATAACTGCACTTTTTTGGATGTAAAAGAAAGACCCACGTTAGCTTAAACTCAAAATCATCTATCATTCTGAAATGCACCTGCTCACAATTATATTTTATTCTGCTCTAAATTGACCAAACTGCAGCACGTGTTGCTGAAACATACACCATATTCAGCAGATCTGGCTCCCTTTGACTACGATCTAAAATATAATCTTAAAACTTGCTGCAAAACCCATTAGATTTCCTAGCTATTTTCATATTTCCAAGAAATTTCTGCGATGAAGGACATGAAGTTGTGGAAGCTATTTTGAAGGCCTTCTGGAAAACCACTTCAAGGGTGGGATACATAAATCGAAGAAGCGCTGGTAAAAGTTCATTGTAGCTAAGGGAGATTATATTGAAGCATAGAGCATATTTCAAAACTAAACTCATAGTTTTTCATTTGTAGGCCCAATATTTGTTGACTAGTATGTACGAAGTATACCAACGCATGATGCTTTAATCTAAGCTATATTAAAAAAGTTCCCAGTGATTTAAAATTTTTGACTCAAATTAAGTCAACCCTTGAGCTTGAGCCATGTACAAAAAAAAAACTTTCATATTCTTAGAAGCCTTAAAGGCGTTTGCATTTGTAACATAACCACAGTTGAACTTAAAATTTCTTAACAAATAAAAAAGTGCCAATGATAAATCAAAAAAAAAAAAAACTTAAATTAATTTCAGCGCTAATTCGAAACGCTAAACAAAATGTTACTACAAAACGGTAGTACCAATATACAGCAATCCATTTGAAAGTAAGCAACTAAATGTGGCTGCCTACTAAACACGTTACCATACCACATTTGCAACGCCTTGCCAATAAAGTCAAATTGTTATTTCCCAACCCACTGCTAACAATCAAAAAATTTGATCTCCGAATTCGCTTTTTGTTCATTGAGCAGCCAGAAGACACACGACAACTGTAAGCTTAGAATTATATAACTAATGATAAGGGGTAGAAAGTGAAACGAAAATAGCAATGCAGACAAATATGAAAAGCCTAAAGTCAGAAAAAATTCTACATAAAAAATAAAAGAAATATATTTTCTATCTTCTTACATCGGGTAGGCATTAATTTTCTTACGCTTGTGGCGTCACAGACGACGACCTTCTTAATTTTGACTGAAAGAATTGAGAGAAATAGAAACGACAACTAACTGGATGACCTTTTCTGTAGAAAGCAGCAAAAAAGTATGCTACATTTTTAAATTTAAATTTTTCTTTTCATACTTTCCTACTAAGCTGTGCCAAATCCTTGTCATACAATTTAATATCTGCAGCATTTTTGTTAATTTTCTTCAAGTTCGTACACAATTTGGCAACACTTTCGTTGTTGCGGCACATTTGTGTAGCATACAACATAATTATAACATTTTTCTTATTTTTCACATTTTTATTTTTCTTGAATTTATATGCTTTCTTGAAATTATATTTTTTTTCTTGAATTTGTATTTGTTTTTTCTTGCATTTATATTTTTTTTCTTGATTTTCTTGTCTATTTCTTTCTTGCTGCTGGCAACACTTTTGTATGACAACATTATTTGCAAGCAAAAGCTTAAGGCAACGTTGATGAATTACTGCTGACATTTGTGTGAATTGTTAGGGTTGCCATGCGTTCGCCAAACACATGTACTCATATTCACATGTGTTTGTCTGCCTGCCTGCTTGTTACGCCTTATCCTCAAGGGAATCAAAATTATTTATGTTAATAAGTGAATTAAGTAATGAGTTTGAATTATATTAAATGACGTGCATAAGTAATGACGTTGGCATAGAGGTATAGGCAGCATCTGCGGCAGTTTGTTTTTGCAGTATATAAGTATGAAAACTTATTCGCTATTCCTTGTGTTATATAAAAACATAAAATTAATATTAATAAGCTAAACATTCGGTGGCGTAATAATTTGTTACGCTAATATTTTATATTTTCATTTGCAACCAGACTAATAAATTATGTTTTATTTGCTAATAACATTAGCAACTTATATATTCTTTAACACAGACTTTATGTTCGTAAAATAAATAAGTTTTAAATTGTAAGAGTATGCAGATTATTTGTGCTTTAAAAATGTTCAGAGTATTATGTCTTGCAGGAAATGTTGTGGGAATATAGAACAACAGCACTTTGCAACATGCTTGAATTAGAAGTTTGCTATGTAACTCACTTTATATTTTGCTAATGAAGATTAAATTTTTACCTAATTGAGTTTTAAAAAAAATATATCGATCAGTAGAAATACTAAAATATCAAATTATCGATCAATATACAGGATCATCAAAGGAGTCGAGAAAAAATTGAAATTAAATCAAAAATTGCCATAGCATTGTATTGAAAATCATGTAAAAGTCAATTGAAAGCAATGAAAAAATTTATAAGTACAGTAGAACCTCTGTAAGTTGAACTTGAGACGCAAAGAAATTCGAATTTTTACTTATGGAGGACTTCGATTTAAGCGAATTTTGTCAGGAAATGTTCGACTTGTAGAGTTTAAGATTTATTCCAACTTAGAGTGGTAAAATATATAAATATCCTATTTATGGAGGTATTAAACATTTTAATTTTCAAGTTCAATGATATATAACATTATTTATTTTCTATAAGAAAATCAACATAAAGTCGGTATCTTATTTTTTTTCGAGGTTGTAGAATCAAACATTGCTATGTTCTAGATGCAGAGATACAAATTTTTTTTCGAGTTATAGAGGACAAATATGTACTGAATTTACTTGTAAGGACCTACTTATTATTTCGACTTACAGAGGAGTTAGATTTCGAGCAATGGAGGTTTTGGGGCTTGAAGGAAAGAAAACACAAAATTTTTTCGAGTTTGGGAGGTTTTCGACTTATTGTGGTTTGACTTAAAGAGGTACCACTGTATTAACTATTTGAAAGAGAAAATGATACGGCTGATAATTTTTCAAAGACGCCATCTGAGCACATTTACTGTAACTGATGAGCTCAATTGAGTTCTGACCAAGGACTTCTTGTTGGCGTAAATTGATGAAGTAGGTTGGAAGCATATATGATTCAAGGCGGTCGCTGAAACCGCATAAAGCATGAAAGACAGACGACATTCTGAAGCAAGCGTTTACCGAGCGCTTAATGTCTCGTTTTGGCGGTATACACTGGTGTGTTAGTTTGTCTAAGTGCGTCATTTCAGTCTTATTTTTTCAAGGCTTTTTGAGTCAGCCATGGAATTATACTAACAAACCACAAGAGGAAATCTTCAAACGGAGAACATCCGACTAGAAAACGATAATTTCTCGCACGAATTTTTGCGCAAAGTTTTGGAAGTGCTGTTAAACGTGCATATATGCTTGGTTTATAATATTTTTGTGACCTGATGCAAAAAATGTAATCCTTTAATTAAATATAATCATTATAATTTTTGCGCCATTTTGTTTTCTATGGGGTATACTACATGGTTCAAAAATTCCCGGTAAAAATGATGAAAACACAAACTTTTTGATAAAAATCTATTTTATTATTCATCATCCAACGATCCTCCAACATTTCGATACCTTTTTTATAGTAGTTGACGTCGAGGCTCTCAAAATAGGCTTCAGTTTCAAACTCGACCTCCTCATTTGAGTAAAATCTCTTTCCCTGGAGCCATCTTTTCAAGTTTGGCAACAGATAATCATCGCTGGGGACCAAGTTTGGAGAATAAGGTGGGTGATGTAGCAATTCGTTCAATTTTGCCATTGCTTTCGGCGATGTCGGTGCATTGTCGTAGTGAAACAGCACTCTTTTTTTGCAAAAGCTCATGAAAAATTTTGAAAATACTGCCGATCGACAACTTCATTATGTCTGCTACCTCTTTCACTTTCACTTTGCGGTCTTTCAAAACGATCAGATGGATTTTTTGTTGTTATTTTCTGAAGTGGTAGCCTCATTTGGCCGGCCCGAACGTGGTGCATCACAGCCGCTCGTACGACCCATTTTAAGTTCAGCAAAACATCTGTGAACAGTTGTTTTCGACAGAGCAGCTGTGCTTTGTTGTTTTGGAGCCATTTTAGTGCTTCCTTCTCGTCTTTGCCGATCACAAAGCAATGTTTTATCAAAATGCGAAATTTAATTTTTCCCATTGTTTACGAAACACCAAAAGTAGCTTCACTCATACAGCGGTAACTTCAAAACTACTAAATGAAATGTCATCAAAATTTTACATTCCTCTATAAAAAGTTGCCGCTTCCGAATAATTATATCGATTTGAGAGTGGTGGTGCCATACCACCAAAATTCATGGGACTTTTTGAACTAAGTACTTACTTACTTGGGTGGCCATAACAACCCGTTACCGGGTTACGGCCGACCTCAAAAGCTCTCTCCAGGCGCCTCTGCTTCGCGCGCGCCTTCTCCAATCAGGCACACCAAGCGTGGATAGGGTTTCTTCGGCTTGGTCTTTCCATCGGAGGCATGGTCTTCCTCTCCGTCGTCGCCCAGCGGCTTCCGCATCAAACACCTTTTTCGCCGGAGCTTCTTCGTCCATACGCACAACATGTCCCAGCCAGCGCAGACGTAGGATAGTGATGCGCTTGACTATGTCGATGTCATTGTAGAGCTCGTACAGTTCATGGTTCATTCGAATACGGTAGTCGTCGCCGACGCGAACAGGACCGAAGATTTTGCGAAGAATTTTTCTCTCAAACACCCCAAGTGTGGCTGCATCGGTCTGCGACACAACCCATGCTTCTGCACCGTAGAGTAGCACGGGTAAGATGAGCGTCTTGTAGAGTGTCAGTTTTGTCGGGCGAGAGAGGTCTCTACTACTCAATTGCTTACTGAGACCGTAGTAACACCTATTAGCAAGAGTGAGTCTTCGCTTTATCTCCAAGCTGATATCGTTTTGAGTATTCACGGCGGTGCCAAGGTAGGTGAATTCCTTGACAACTTCGAAAGTATAGCTGTTCGCAGCAATGTTGGATCCAATGCGCCGCGTCTCCCTGCTTGTGGACAGCATATACTTTGTTTTGCCCTCGTTCACCGTCAAACCCACCTTCGCTGATTCTTTTTCGATAGCAGAAAATGCAGCAGTAACATCTCGCTTACAACGTCCAATGATATCAATATCATCGGCATATGCAAGGAGCTGGACACTTTTGTAGAAAATAGTGCCATTACGATGAACACTGGCTTTTCGCAACACCCCTTCTATCAAAAAGTTGAAGAGGTTGCAGGATAGTGGATCGCCTTGTCTGAAACCTCGTTCGGTATCAAATGGTTCGGAGAGGTCCGTTCCTACCCTGACGGAGCTGGATGTGTTGCTCAACGTCATTCTGCAAAGCCGCACTAGCTTCGCAGGTATACCGAACTCAGACATGGTGGCATACAGGCAATCCCGTATCGGGCTATCGAAAGCAGCCTTAAAATCGATAAAAAGATGATGGGTATCGATCTGTTTTTCGTGGGTTTTTTCCAGGATTTGACGTAGTGTGAAGATCTGGTCTATGGTGGACTTACCAGGTCTAAAGCCGCACTGATAAGGCCCAATCAGTGTGTTGGCGAACGGCTTAAGTCTTTCACACAGTACGGTCGACAGGACCTTGTATGAGATGGCAAGAAGACTGATTCCCCGGTAGTTTGCGCAAATTGTAGGGTCACCTTTCTTCAGTATAGGACAAAGGACACTGAGATTCCAATCGTCGGGTATGCTTTCTGCTAGCCATATTTTGCAGATGAGTTGATGCATGCACCCTATCAGCTCATCGCCACCGGTCTTGAACAATTCAGCAGGCAGGCCGTCAGCACCGGCCGCTTTGTTGTTCTTAAGTCGCTGTATCGCAACTCGTACCGCGTCATGGCTAGGTGGTGGTACGTCCACACCATCGTCGTTGATTGGTGGCATCGGGTTAGTTTCTCCAAAGGCGGGATTGGTGGAGTCATCGCCAGCAAGCAGCTTGGAAAAGTGTTCCCTCCATAATCTCAGTGTACCTTGCGTATCCGTAACCAGATTTCCGTGTTCATCTTTACAGGTAGATGCTCCGGGCTTGAAACCTTGGGTCAGACGCTTGACTTGTTGGTAAAATTTTCGAGCATCATTCCTGCCTCGTAGCACTTCGAGTTTCTCACGCTCACGCCTTTCCTGCTCTCGTTTCTTGCGTCTGAAAAGGCGCCTCTCTTCCTTTCTCTTTTCCCGGTAGTTTTCGCGTACGGCTCGCGTTGCGGCTGACTGCAGTGTTCTTTTGTATGCGGCGTTTTTCACTGCAGTAGCTTCGCGACACTCCTGGTCATACCATTGATTTCGCGGAGGTGGGC
This sequence comes from Meiosimyza platycephala, assembly GCA_963662105.1. Taxonomy (NCBI): domain Eukaryota; kingdom Metazoa; phylum Arthropoda; class Insecta; order Diptera; family Lauxaniidae; genus Meiosimyza; species Meiosimyza platycephala. Next base: position 94,427,830 of record OY759210.1, read on the forward strand.
GTCGGAAACCAATTACTTCCTCAGCGGCAGAGCGCATGGAGCGGGAAATATGCGCCCAAAGTCCACCGGCATCATCGGGTAGAGAGTCAGGTTGAAGGAGCAGTTCTGAGAGGTGAGCGGAATAGGCTTCGGCCGTCCGATGTGATTGCAGTTTAGCGACGTCCAGCTTTCGTTGCATACCAGAGCGTACATCCTTTGCATTGCACAGCCGCATGCGTATCTTGGCTGCAACAAGATAGTGATCGGAGTCAATATTGACTCCACGGAACGTACGAACGTCTAGCACGCTGGAAGCATGCCTTCCGTCGATCACAACATGATCGATTTGGTTTTGTGTTTTCTGATCAGGGGACAGCCAAGTGGCCTTGTGGATGTCGAGGTGTTGAAATCTGGTGCTACTTACTACCATGTTTCGCGCCGCGGCGAAGTCAATCAGCCGTAGACCGTTGTTTGAGGTGGTCTCATGGAGGCTGAACTGACCGACAGTGGGGCCAAATATACCTTCTCTTCCGACCTTTCCGTTGAAATCCCCGAGTACAATCTTAACATCGTGGGCCGGGCAGCGGTCATATACTTCCTCGAGTCTCGCGTAGAAGGCATCTTTGACAACATCGTCCTTTTCCTCCGTCGGGGCGTGCGCGCAAATCAAGCTGATGTTAAAGAATCGAGCTTTGACGCGGATCGTAGCCAACCTTTCGTTCACAGGTGTAAACCTGGAGATATGGTGGCGAAGTCTCTTGCTTACAACGAATCCGCATCCTAATTCGCGCCTCTCCGCATGGCAGCTGTAGTAGATATCGCAACTTGTTTGGTTAGAGCAACCTTGTCCTATCCATCTTATTTCCTGGATGGCGGTGATATCAGCCTTAATTTTTTTGAGGGCATCCGCCAATTCGATAGAGGCACCTTCCCTATTGAGGGTCCGGATATTCCAGGTGCATATCCTTAAATCATAGTCCTTTTTTCGTTTGCAGTGGTCGTCAACATTGAGGGGTTCTTTATCCGAGGCTTTTTTAGTTTTCATTGGATTCTTTTTTTTTACGTGGCGGGTACCAAACCCTGCGCACAACCCATTTTACTTCCAGGGAGGACGCGCTGCACACATTCGCTCACTATCTCAGCGGATGCAGAGATAGCTACCCAGATGGAGCCAGCGGGGAGGCTGTGTGTCAACTTGCTAATGGTTGGCTCAGAGATCGCTCTGGCAATCCCCAGGTGGAAAGCAGTCAGAAACTTTACTCTGATCAACCAAAAGCCAATCCATCCATTTTGAACTAAGTAGTATGATTTAAATTTATTTTTCTCCATTTCATAGTTCAACAGCGTTTGATTTTATCTTTAAAAAAAACTTAAGTGAGATAAGGGGCCATCCATTAATTATGTGAGTGAAAATAGGTGGGGAAGGGGTGTGGCAAAATTTCACCAAGTCTCTCCAAGGATGAGGAGGGGGTCAAGGAAAGCCTCACGTCAACTTTTGAATGCAGAGAATTTAAATTAAAAATTATAATTTAAATCTCACGGGAGCGAGGGGGTGGGGGTTCCGCCAGATCTCACCAAATCTCACAAACTGGAGGGAGGGGGGGGGGGGTGATCAGAATTTTCAAAAAAAACACCTCACGTAATTAATGGACGGCCCCTTAGCGAACTTTTCATTATAAAAAAATTCTAAGCATCACAACTTGAAGTTTGCACATAGTTTTGTAGCGCCGTAAACATTGAATAAGTCAACTATTGAAAAACCACTCATTTGAATAAATTTAAATGCATCTAATTTTGTTTATATTAAAAGCCAAAAACATTTTCACCTTAACAACAATAAAAATTCTTTTCGCTTAAATAAACTTGTGCATTTCAAATTTTAAGGTTGCCATGTTAGCCCACTGCCATACAAAAAACATTTATAAACAGAGGCTTCCTTAACTTTTTTCGTAATTTTTTCCTTAGAATTTAACAAAACAAAATACATAAAAGACTTAAATTTTTTTTTGCTTATGAAATATTTTATAAACAAAATTCCAATAAGGTCAACTGTAATGGAAAATATTTTACGTATTTAGTAATTTCTAAGAAACAAGGTTTTTATTTGGTTATGAAAAAAAAATTTCATATTAAATTCCAAAGCAAAAGTATTAAATTTAAAGAAAAAAAGCAAAAATCATATTCGAAGCAAATGCAAAGTTACTATGCCAAAACTTTTTTTATCCCTTAAGCAAACTTTATGCTATAGCCAGCCAGAGCTTATATTTATTGTGCTTGCACAAATAAGGATATTTTTGCAACGTTAATCTTTATTTAATGTCAATAAAAGTCAATCTGCTACAATAAGTCAAGAAAGCGAGAATATGAAAAAGAGCGAAACAAAAAAAAAAAAACACAAAAATGCTACCAATATTTACGAGTTTCACTTACATATGAGCCCAGTAAGTAGCAAGGATATCTGGCTGTTGCTTTCAATCTCTTGTAGATAAAATATAATAAAAAAAAAATAAAATCAATATAGCAAATGTTCTTAAATTTCTGTGTATTATTGAGTGGAAAAAATAATTTTTTATATTTATTTATTTGTTTATTTTTCGACTTTCGTAAATATCAAAGCTTGTAATTAAGTTAAAGTTTTTGGTACGCTGCTAGACATTATTAACGCATTGAGTGTTGTACAAAATTTTACTAAGTCTTTGAAGTCTAATTCAATGGCAAATGTCTTTCAAATTTTACTCTAGCAATTGTTGTGCAAAATGTGTTAAATTCTAAACATTCTCTCATTAAGTGCTCAAAATGCTGCCATAGCTTAATAACAACAAAAGCTACGAGTTAAGTAGCAAGTTATAACAAAAATAAATCCATTACTTTGTCATTAAATAGTTTTCCTTTGTTTTTAAGCTTTCATTATAAACACACACAAAATATCCTTGGCTACATTTTTATTTTGATATCCTTTCAAGCTAAAACACACACACGCACTTGGATGCTTGGAGCTGCTACAAATATTGTATCTGACACTTGAGTTGTTGTTTTCGTTTAATTTTACTTTGTTGTTCGTTGAAAGCTGCCAACAATTTTGTTTTTTACTTGTCAGTGTATCCTAAGTCATTCATTGAAAGGACTCTTCATGTTGTCACCATTTTGTTTTGATTGAAAGGTATTAACTTTGTTTGCCTTGACAGTCTGTTGTTTTGTTTTTGTTGTTTTTGCTATTTTTTTTTTGTCTATTTCATGGTCAATGTGAATTTAATGAAGTTTTTTTTTTTCTTAATTTTTTCATTTAATATGCCCTGTGCTTGGTTGCTGGTTAGCTAACCTTTCAAGTCTCTTAAAGTGTTTGGAGTTCAAGTTCATTAGTTGCCATGTTAGCACTCATTTAGTTTTCCTGAGTGGCATTTCATTTACACACAAAAGAGATTTTTACGTTGTTTCAATTGCGTAGTTCACTGGTATTTTACGATTTTCGTAGAATATAGAAATTTAGCTTAAATTTAAGATCATTCTATTTTTGTAATAAGATATCACAAGAGCATATTTTTTGAATTATAATTTTGCGAATACTAGGAAATGTTTATCTTATTTAACTTATAATGATATAAGGAATGATGAGTTCTGTTTATATTATAAATGACTAAATTTGAAACATATTTGACTTGATTTTATGAAATTCCATGTTTAAAATTTGAAATATATGCGTAATAGTGTAAGCGGAAATAAACTTATGTGGTTTGCGCCTAGTTTTACCTTAGGCGATCCTCTTTTTTTATACCCTACACAGTGGGTATATTCACTTTGTCATTCCGTTTATAACGTATAGAAGGGGCCGTGGCAGGTATAGAAAAGTTTATATACTATTGATCAGCGACACCACCTGAGTCGATATAGCTATGTCAGTCTGGCTGTGTGTCTGTCTATTGAAATCATGTTTACGGGAAAACTAGCCAAGTTAATTCAATGGAATTTGGCACATAGATCACTCCTTTTTGCGAGCTGCTAGCATATTAAAATGGGCGAAATCGGGTCACGACCATGTCTACCGCCCATACTCTATATAAATATACCTCAGCCCATTTTGAAAAAATTGCTGCGATTTTGATGAAACTTGGTGCTTTGGTGAATATAAGAACAAAATTAAGATTGCGCTAGGTTTTGAAATTGCAAAGGCTCTTAAATAGGCGTGGCAAAGCCCTAAATTTTAACACTTATAGCGCCATAACTCGTAAACCGTGCAAGATATTGTGATGAAATTTAGTACACGAATACAATATGTTGAATTGTGTTTAAAGTGGGCGGAGTTGGGAAAGTGGGCGTGGTAGTTATTAATAATTAAAAATTTTAGTTTCGTATAATTCAAAATTGGCATATTCCATTTTCATAAAAATTTTAGGATGATACCACTGAAAGCAGCCATCAATACAACCTACGTCAAAGTACTGGAAAAACTGGAAATTTGCAAAGGCTCTTAAAGGGGCATGGCACAGCCCACAATATTTATAAACGTTTTATTAGAGAACTAACAACGTAATTGTAATGAAATTTAGTATTGCAGATATCCTTGCTAACAGGTAGCTTCTTACAAAAATTTTGCACAATAGAACCGGTGGGCGTGGCACCTCCTATATAAAGCAAAAAACGTTTAATGCTATAGAAGGTGTGCAATGAAAGTAATCTTCATGAAATTTGTCGTATAGATGTCAATTATTATAAGCTATAAAATGTAATAAATTTCGACGGGATTTCATCAGTGGGCGTGGCACCTCCCATATTAAAATTAAGTTTGAAGTGATATTTTTAGAGAACTATTGCAGCAATTGGCATGAAATTTGATGTTAGTGGTTTACTTGCTATAAAGTATGGCAACATCTAAAGCATGCGAAATATCACCACTGGGCGTGGCACATCCCATACAAGTAAAAAACCTTAAGTGACATATCTATCGAAGTATATGAGCAATCATACTTCAACTCTTTTAAACATTTATTTGGAAAGTACTTTCAGTGCAGTGTAGGGTATGTGAGTTTCGGCCTGGCCGAAGATAAAACCTTTACTAGTTTTATATTATAAACGCCTTTAAGCTTATCTGCCCAGGATTTCATGCAACGTATAAAATATTTCGAGGTTCAGACTATTCGCTATTATTCGCAAACAACAACGCATCCCAAAATTTTGGGAGACATTGTGTGACATGATTAAAATAATGTTAAAAAAAAAAAAAAAATACCAAAATATATATACAGGGTGTACAAAAACTGCAAGCCGTCAAAATCTTACCGGACTTCCTCCTTTTTTATTTCTTAGTCATTGTGCAAATTCAGCTTTTGTCAATATTTTGCAGAAGGTATAGCTGTTGAAGGATTATTCACTTTATAGTTAGATCACAGTTTAACGTCGCACAAAATTTTGTACAGTCAGGCTAACCTGTTGCAGAAAAGATTAAGCAAATACCTAAAGAGAGTGGCGCTGTAAAAATTTCTTAAAATATTTTTAACTTAACGTTGACATTGAGTAATATTTTAATTAGAGTTTTCCCCACATTTCATTCGATTCCCATTTAAACTTTCACACAGTGCTACTCAATTTTTTCTGCAGCAACAGCACATGATTTATGCGCAACCAAATCAAATTGTTTTGTTTTTGTTTTTATTATTTTAAATTTTCTCATTTTCGATTTCTGCAAGTATTTTATTATGGTACAATTTGTTTATTTTCAGCTGCATGTGCCATTTGGGAAATTTTATGTTTTTCAATTCCACTACATAGATTTGTATTTGGCTCAGCTCGTGCGTAGCTTAAACTGGAAACATAATTTAAAATCAATTACTTAACATTAAATTATTATTGATTTTCACAACAACGAAATTGCTATATTTTCGTTGGCTAAGCAAAAGCAAAACAAGGTCAAGCCATGGGAAAGGAAATATTAAAAAAAGGTTGATAAAGTGCCGTAAAAGCTGTTGCCAAATCGTTTTGCAAGTTCAATAAGTATTGGCACCATATTTTCGTTTTTTTTTTTCTCTGATTATGCGACTTTTGTAGTTTTATTTCGGTGTTTTTTTTTTTGTTGCATAAGCATAGGCGCAATTGTGGGTATAAGAAAGTTTTAATAACAAAGTGTGGGTTATTTTGGTTTTTTTTTTTCGGTTGACCACTGTCAAAAGGAAGAAACTATGGAAAGAATATTTCGTTTTGCTAAATTTGAAACAATTTTGTGGCAATGTGCACTAAATTAAGTGAAAAGTTTGCGCTCAAAATGCATCGTTTCCATAATTCAACATTTCTTTTGCTGGTTACAACTTTCACAGACATATAGTAATCGAAAAATGCGAATATATTTTATTAAAAATGCTGGATACCTCCATATTAATTTCAACAACATATCAAGCAAATGTATCATGGGGCTATGTTTTCCAATTCGACTAGATTTTTGTTTGGCTCAGCTTGGCTTGTTTTCACTTTTTTAATTCAGAGCTAAATTTTTATTTCAAAGTTTAACAGGCTCTAGTTAAGCTTCTATATCAAATTTATAATAATTTTTTTTCCGTTATTTCGTTGGAATACATTTTTTGCTTTTTGTATAAAACTTTAACAAAAAAAAAAGGAGCAAAAACTCCATACTTCTAAAAACTTCTAACATTTTAACATACCCCTAATATCCTGTTTTGAACTCATATGCATACTATTGAATTTTCTAATGAAAGTGAAACCCACTCAAGTGCATCTACATCAAATGTTTGATCAAACAAAGGAAGTGTTGGTATACTTAAAAAAAAATAAAAATACAAATTCAATGTAAAAACAACATTAAAATACACAAACATTCAAAAAACAATACAAACAAAAAAATGCCTCAAAAAGTAAAAAGTTCACTACATAGCAACAATATGCGTAAAACTGCTGTCTGCACGCTGAGAGCAACTAGAACCATTTCAGCTACAACTAAAATATAAAATACAATTTTTTTTCTCATCGTATTTTTATTTGTTTTTAGTTGCTAAAGTGTTTTCAAATTTCTGCATTTTCTTTTTTTTTTTTTGTAATGCGTTTTGAATGCAAATCTACTTTTTTACCACAAGCGTTTAAGGGGAGAGCGTGAGTTTTGTTGTATTTTTAAAAGGAAAACCATTACAAAATAATTTTTTTCTTTTTTGTAGTATCCTTAGGCTTTGCTAGTTTTTTGGTGGTTCTTTAGCATACTTTTAGGTCTCGGTCATATTGAGGAGTTTGCATGGTAGTTGCAATAGTTGCAGTTATTTTTTTACTAAAGGAAAAACTTAAAATTTCAAAACAATTTCGATGAGGTTGGGCGCTAGTTTGCTAAGCCTAGGGTTTCAAAAACACTGATGGATTTTTTTGAACTACACTGTCTAAAACACAAATAAAAAAAATCTGTAGTAAAACTTTGATATAAAAATTTATTGGACCTACTATTCGAAAAATGAGCTCACGGATAACACTTGGCTAAGATTTTTGATTTAAAGCTAAGAAGTTAATTCTGTTTACATTGAAACACATCAGTTTACTGTGTTTATAGCTATACGTTTGATGAGTTTAAAAACTTGAATTTGGACCTAAATTCATCTGAAATATCTTAGACCTTTTAATTTTTTTTAATGTAAATAACTATCTTAGATTTTCTAAAAAAATTTTAACATGATGTGATGTGCACAGGTTAGCACTTTAACGATTGAAAACGTAGGATCCAAATAGCTTGATATAAAGTAAATGTTGTTAAAAGAATTGTAGAGCTTTGCATAGGCTTATCTTTTGCATCATTCGTAGGGCTTGCTAAAATTAAATTAATAACGACTCTGCTAATTCTTGTAGTCAAACTAGATCTTTGTACAGTTTAAGTCGATTTAAAACTTTTGAACATTTGTAGAGTTCCAAATTTTTATTTTGCTTTAAGCGTGTCGTAAGAAATATTCAGGTTTACACTTTGATAATTTTAAGCATTTAATATAGTTCTAGACAATAATTCTACGTTTTTAGAATGATTTTCTATACCTCTGGATTTCAACATTTGTAGAGTTTCAGTAAAGCGCTTTTGCCATTTTACGCAGTTGGGGTGTGCAGTTGAACATAATTATTGGAGCGTGTGTGGTTGACTGTAGCAATGAATTTTTGTTGATGGTTAGAGCTTGGCATACCGACGTGGGCGTGGCATGACTTGGTGGGCGTGACGGATGTGGATGATCGAATTTTAGGAATTTAATCATGCCTTAGCATGGACATGTTTGATTGAATGTAGTGTATTTGATTGGTAGTAAGGGTTTCTTGTTTTTGGATGAATGTTGAAACAAAAGTGGACTATGTCAATATAGCTGATTTATTTTTGTTTGTGACAAGTTCTTTAACTGGAATGACTGAATGGGTTTCCATTCAACTTTTTGAGCATGTGTACCAATGAATTTTTGTTAATGATAGGAGATTGACATAACTATAGGGCGTGGCATGCTGGGTGTGACAGATATAGATGGTCGAATTTTAGGAATTTGATCATGGTGTGATTTAATAGAATGTGGTATATTTAAGTTGAAGACATGGCTTATATGGCTGGGCGTGTTGTAGGAGGGCAAATGTGTAAGTCGCAAAGGGCTATGTAAAGTTCGCTGATATAAGTTTGTGTGTGTGAATCAGTTATACTGAAGTGACTGCATAAATTTTGCCTTTGACTTTTCCTAGCTTTTTTTCTCTCCAATGTTAACTATAAGGACATGACATATTTGTATTGTGTGTTAATAAAGAGCACGACATGAAAAATTTCAGCACATTTAGCTGAACAGCGGTTTCTAGCAGCCATCATTAGACTGCCATAAAAATCAACATTTTTAGTTTCATTTCCCAGAAAATCTGTTCTACTTATATGCATAATTTTAAAGTTTTTTTGCTTTAATTTCAACTACTTTTATATCGAACGCGACTTAATACTTAGAATATTTCGAAAAATAATACAATCGCTACAAAAATAATAATTTTTATCTAAAGTCTCAATAGACTTTAGTTGACAATGATGCTATAAATCAAGTTCTTAAATACAAAATTGTGTGAGAACCATTTGAAAAATATTAAAAACGACCTTAGATACCTTCCATTAGCAAAAAAAAAAAATTATGCCATGTTTTGCGCATAACTTCACAATTTCAACGCTATTCATTGCAATGATGCGTGAAACAAAATATCGCTACATTGTCACATCTGAAGCATTCAACTAAATAGTAACTTGCAGATACCTCTAGCTATGTACCTACTCGAATTTTGCTGAATTGCAAAGAATTTTTATTTTTTTTTTTGTATTGTCATTTCAACCGTTTTCCTGCTTCGTTTTGTTCTCTTTGCACTTCGTTGTCTTCTATTTTGATATCATTTACAGCGTTACATAAATTTCCACTTATTTTTCTTAGAAATTTCTCATTGTTTTGTTGTATATTTTCATTTATTCTCTAGTTTCACGTGTTTTCTTTTATATTTATTTTTACTTTTGTTTATTTATTTTTTTTTTTTGTTTTCTTCATCCTTACAGATTCTGGGAAACCGATCTACGCACTGTGCGCAAAACGAATCGTTCAACTATACGTCGTCAACGTAAGGGTACCTTTACGGAAAAGCTGTTACCGTAAGTGTTATGCAATAAGTGTTTTATTGTGTGCGCGTCTCTGTATAGTATTTGTGTGCTACCGTTATTACTTCAATATCTTAGAGTTATATATATATCTGTTGTCTTTGTGTGTGTTTGTGTAATTGTATGGCAAACCATAACAAGAATTCGTTTCCATTTCCTTTTTCCACAGCACACAGTGCTGTCATTTTCTATTCATTTACAATGTGAGTGATTCAATGTTGTTGTTGTTGTTGTTATTATATTTTTATTGTAATTTCGTTAAATAACTCGCATTGTTCTTGCATTATTTGTTATCCTTTATGATTGTTTGTTATTATTGTATATATGTATAAATGAACAAGTATATATGTAAGTATCGTTGCATGAATTTTTGTTTGCGAAATATAACTCAGTGTGTGATTGTAGCGCAATCAATGATATTTCCATTTGCTTAGAGCAATTCTCTTGATTAGAAGCATTGCCAGTATTGCAAAATTAATATGGGATTTTTATTTTAACATAATAAATTTTTGTATTTGAAGAATGTATACAAAATAGGCAGCAATTTTTTGTACTTTTTTAATTCAATTAAAAAAATTTTTTTCTTGTCAGAAGAATAAATATTTAGTCTATGAAGAATGAATACTATTGGCAGAAATTTTATGTTAATTTTAAATTCAATTAAGGAATTCTTTCTTTGCCAGAAGAATAGATATTTAGTCTATGAACAAAATAATATCTTAATATCTTACGATTTCTTTTTTAAACAGAGCATAAGAAAAATAAGTTTTCAAAGCAAAAGAAGAAGAATTATTATGAAAATTAAAAAAAAAAGCCGTCTAAAAACAAAAAGGAAGTTTTGATTAAAAAATGGGACAAATATATGAAAAAAATTTAATAGTCACTTTCAGATAATATGGCATGAGCATTGCATATCTGAAATAGTTGGTTTACATATGGCACGCTTCGCGGCCAAAAATTGTCTAGACGTACGAGGTATTGTTCGTCTCATGAAAATCTTTTTAAAGCCGTATGGCCCGTTAGGAAATTCAAAATGGCTAATCCAATAAGGCGGCCGGAAGCCGGAGAAAAATCGAGTGTCCAGAAAAAAAAGCTTGTAAAAATAAAAATTCTCAACCGGTCGAGACGTTTCTTGGCTCAAATTGTAACTCCTAAAAAGCTGGCGTGGATGTTTGACAGAATCCAAAATGGCGGATTCAATATGGCAGTCAAAAATCAAATATGGTAACCAAATTTTTAAAAAGTCAACCGATTTGCACCAAATTTGGTATACGGTGATTTTGCGGGTCACTGATCACGAATCCGAGGTCAGACTTGATAATATCAAGATGGCCAATCCAGGATGGTGGACGTATTTTTTAAAAACTAACCGATTTGTACCAAATTAGTTATACGGTGGTTTTTGAGGTTGCTGATAACGAATCTTAAACTATATTTTAAAAATTTTCAAAATCAAAATGGTGGATTCAATACGGCGGACGTGTTGTTTAAAAACAACCATTTGGGACAAAATTTGGTAATCGGGGGTTTCTGGTGTCGTTGAATATGAAATTTAATTACGTGAGATGTTTTTTTTTGAAAATTCGGACCCCCCAACCCCTTGGTGAGATTTAAATTATAATTTTTAAATAATTAATATGATACAAAAAGTTGACGTGAGGTTTTACTTGACCCCCTCTTCGCCCTTGGTGAGATTTGGTGAGTTTTTTGCTGAACCCCTTCCCCCCTATTTTGACTCGCGTAATTAATGGACGGCCCCTTATATTCCGAAAATGTAATGAAAATATTTTTCTTACGCCGCAACAAAATGGAAAGCGCTGTGTGCCCGAAAAAAATTTAGTCAAACTAAGATTTGTGCACGAAAAAACTTGAACTAGAAAAGACACTGATAGAAATTATTGTAAAACAATTACTACAGTTAAATAACACTTAAGATAAATAATATACGCACTAGCATACAAAAACTATATATTTGCATATTTATTTCTATTTTCATTTTGCAAAATCTACTCTCATCACAAATGCACGATTCATGACTTTATAAAATCCAAATATTCTTAATAAATCTTACTGCATGCTTTTGTTTTTCTATTTACGTTTTTCTATTTTACGTTTGCTTAAATACACTTTTCCTTGGAATTAATCTTAATATTTCAACTGAGCTTTATTCTAAGGCTCTTAGGAAAAATTAAAAACACCTTAAGACTTTCATAACTCTAAGTAAAACGTTCATAACTCTAAGCTACTACCACACTCAGTTGTTGCTGTTGTTGTTGCCACTTGCCACTTTTGTTTATATTTTTCTACGGCACTAAATAATAATTTTCTGACAGCAGCAACTTTAAAGTACATACACTACGCAATGCAATGCGCTAATACTGCTACCAGCCACCGCTGCTTTTCTACGCCAATTTTCCACCTACTAACGCTTCATGCGCTTAAGTGAAATTATTAACAATTTTTTTGTGTTTTTTTTGTAGCATTTTGTTTTATTCCGCTTCTATACACTTTCATTTTTTTTTTCTCTCGTATACACTACTTTAGCAGTAGCTACCAAGGTTTGGATGAGCCGCGTAACCGTGAGTTGGACACAGTATTGGAACAGGCACTCAAAGAAGCTGAGGACGATGTTACTTTTAAAAAGGTCAAGCGAATGAGTTATTCGAATAATGCTGCCGGTGAAGTAAGTATGGGTAGTTACTTATGAAATTTGTGAGGGGCGGGGAGGGAGGCATTGGATCTTAGCAATTCGCAATAAATTTTTATTTTTTTTTTTAATGGGCGTTAGTGTGCTGCACACAAATGAAAGCGACATTTTTTTTACGTTTTTTATTTGTTCGTAGCAACATTTGGCAGTTTCACAGAAATTTATAGTTTTTGCAAGGGATAAAGATTATTTTCTACTATAAACCCAAGAGAAAAATGAATGGAATTTAAGTGAAAGCAAAAAGGGCTATAAAAAAAATTATTTTCACTTTATTTGTGAAAGAGCGAGAAAGTTTGAAAGTCATAAAAAGATTACGGAATGTTTTGAATTTCAATTTGGTAATGAACAAAAATAAGGAACACATGCAGCAACGAAGCACTTTCTTTCAGAGACATAACTATTTTAGGTTTTTTGTCAAAAAAATTGTTTTTTAATTATTATTAATTAGAGATATTATATTAATTGTCGATAATTATTATTTTTCAATAAATATTTTTTACGTTGAGTCATAACTGTTATGCATCAGAAATTGTTTTTCCATTGTATTCTTTTTAAAAATTATCTTTAGAAAAATTACAGATTTCGGTCCATTTTTGAAAAAAAAAATGTTATGCTCCAATCGATGGAAAGAAGTCGAAATGGATTTTCGGAAAATTTTTTTTTTTTGCTTCAATCGATTGGAAAAGTTCGAAAAATAATTTTGGACATCACTTTGGTTGGTTCCGGACCTTGGAAAGTACCGTTTTCGACCTTTTTGGTGCTTTAAAAGGTCCGGAGCCGCCTTAAGATATGTCTTAAAGCCATCGCCAACTATTTCTTATCGGTTGGAGCAAAAAACAAATTTAGGGTGGTTCAAAAAAAAATTTTTTTTTCACCAATTGATAGATTGAGCTCGGAAATGGCTATTTTCGACCTTTCCCTATCGATTGGTGCAAAAAAATATTTATTTTGCACTACCCTAAAATTTTTTTTTTGTGATGGACTTAATATTTTAATTTATGATTTGTATCAGTGAGTTTAGTGAAAATCTACTGAATCGAGTCTTCAAATATACTTGCGGCACATGTACTTTTTTTTTCAACACCATAGGCCAAAAATTATTTCGCTAGTCTGCGACTAGTTGTCTCAATAGTACGCTTAAGTTTATTACGCTTAATATTTTCCCCATACAAGAGCAACATAGATATTCAAATGAAAGTTATCAAAAGTAACTTCCTTAATTTAACACAAATCAACCGCTCTCAGTTAGTAAAATAAAAAGAAAGTAATAACTACTCAATGAAAATTGCATTTGTCATTTCTACTCTTCGCCAAATAAACTATCGATTTTTTAGTTAGATTTTCCACTTTTTCTTACCCCAAATGGTATCCGGCTTAACAACGTTTAAATATCTTCACAATTTTTTTTTGCTCGCCATTCCTATGCAAGTAACAAAGCATGACCGTGGTATTGAAGATTGAACTCGGATATTTGCCATTTAACCCCAATAGCATCCGTTTTGTCCTACATTTGCGAGTTCCCTTTGTTTTTCTGTTTTTTTTTTTTTTTTTTTGTTGTAGTTTTCTTTTATTTTTTATTAGTGTTCCATTTTCATGCGCACGCTGTTCTTATAAATCTCTGCAGCAAGCTAAAGTTTTACTACTTTTCACCATATTTCTCTACCCATAACTTTTGTTCTGTCGAATTTTAATTCCTTTTCATTGTGTCCCTTAACTTTAGCCACCACTGACCTTTGAAAATAAGCTTTTTTTCGCTTTTTGATTTATACGTTAGTCCAGCAGTTTGCCACAACTTTTCCGTGCTATCGGAGTCTTTGTTGTGAAATCGGACACAACGCTTTGGTCTTGTTGAAGCAGCAACAGACAATAGTAAACTGCATAGCGCAAAAATTGCACAGCATAATGATTGAAGTCGGTTTTCCGCACTCCATTGGGTATTCATGTAATTGCTTGTAATTAACTTTAAATGCTTGGTGCTATTCTATGGAATGCGAGTAGGAAAAAGGAAATGAAGAGCAATGAAAAAAAATTAAATGCCGCATAAAATGTTGTGGAAAATATTATTTTCTTTTTATAAATTTATGATTTTTGAGGTAGAAAACATGCCGAATAATTTCACTTTTTAAACCTTGACTTTTGAAAACAACTAAAGTAGCTGCAAGTCAATAAGTTTGTAGGAAAAAGAATAAATAGTAAACAACGTAGAAAAATAGACTGCATTCAATTTTTTATTTAAAAATAAGAATGGTTTAAAGTTAAATCACTCAACTTCTTCACTTGGGTTAGATTATCCACTCACTTAGATTAAATGATTCTCCATTGTGAGACACGGGATACATAGCTAAACTGTTTGGGAGCATGAAAAAGGAGGCTCAGAACAGCGTGGCATAGAAAGCAGAGTATGCGAGCACTCCTCATATACTCTCGAAACTTTGTTTCGTAACTTTTGCTTGTGAGTGCTCTTTTGGCTCGCGAGTAAAAAGTGAGTTCTGTCATGAGCCACTACATAACGCGAGCCAAGAGCTATTGGATCATTAGTGGCTCAAAGAAGCGCTCGTGTTTATAACTCACTTTCAGAAATTTTTCTTTGCACCAATCAAAAGGAAAAGGTCGGAAATGGTTTTTGAGCCATTTTCAGATACATAAATTTTTGATGGGCAAATGTTGGAAGTGAAATGTGGATATCACTTGAAGTGGTCCCGAACCATGGAAAAAACTGTTTTTGACACATTTTCGTGAAAAAATTTGTTTGCTTAAATCTATGGAGATAGGTCGAGATCTAATATGGACACAGCAGTACATTTTTTGAACCATTTTTGGAGAGAACCGTTATCGACATATTTCCATAATTTTTTTTATTCCAATCGTTGGAGAAAGTTTGAAATGAATTCTGATCATCGGTGGGATTGTTTATACACCATGAAAAGGCCATTTTGATCAAATTCTAAACAACAATTTTTCTCACTTATCAATGGAGAAAGGTTGAAAATGCATTTTGGACATCACTTGAAGATACCCTGGACCATGGGAAGTCCCTTTCTTAAAAAAATATTTCGGCGAGATCTTTTCAGTACTCTGATCGTAGGTCATTTGAGATAAATCATGAATGCTGTTGCTGAGAATTCAAGCACAACTGATTTCCACTATATATTGCTCGCTATAAATTTCTTGAAACTATTAATAGTTTGAGTTTTTTTGGAAAATAAATGTGAAAACAACTTTATACACTTCAAGTTACCTACATATATCTGTACAGTTTTATACAGGGTGTCCCATTTTAACTTACACAGCAGTGACCCCTGAAGTTCTTTTCAAGGTCGAATTCTCGCTTGGTGCAGAAAAGCTAGTAATCATTGGCTGGACCGCTGCACAATCTTGCCTCAACTGGCTTCAGCTTGAAATGATTTTCAGGGGCACTTTGACCTGTAACGTAGAATTTTGTGCTCTTTTGGAATCTGAGATCAAAAATAGGGGTTTCCATTTGAAAAACTAAAGTTGTCCTTCAAATAACCTTGAAAATGTAGGTCAAGGTCATGGCTGGATCAGCCCTTTAATACCCACCAAATTTTATTTGAACCATTTTTTGAATGACTTGCAATTTTTTGACTTATTCAGCTGTGTAAGTTAAAATAGAACACCCAGTATATCTCAACTGCAATGATGCTCACGAGTAAAAAAACAAAATTATAATGAAATAGCTAAAAGAAAGTGCACACATAGTAGCTGACTTTTTTTTACATTCAATTTTCAAACAAACCGCATTGATACTACAATTTTTCATTCTGTTTTGTGGCCACAATTTCTGCCTGCTTGTTGCCAACTGACAGTTGCACTTATGGTTTTTTTTTTCTACTCAAACGGAAATACTTTGCAACGGAAATGAAACATCAATTAAAATTACACAAAAAGGAAATAAAAATTGAGTGAAGGCAGTACAAAAGGCTGTTAGGGTATCCTTCTGAATAAAATTTTTGCTTTACCAAAGATGCAAGCGAAAAAAATTGAGAAAGCGCAAAGAAAATTATAACAATTTTTTTTATTTTTTCTTTTTTAATTTTTTTTTTTTTTTTCCCCCCCATTTACAGCTCACTCAACGTCTGGCAAAAATGGCTGGCCTCAGCAATACAGATACTGGTACCGGTTCACCATCACGGCAATTTGGTTCGCGCGCTGGTAGTCGCATGAATTCAATACGTAATTCCAAGGTCAATACAAATGCTTTGGATTTAAAAGCTCTGGATAAACTTGTTTCCAGTCTATTAGAGCAAAATGCTAACAATGCTGGATTGGAACAGCAACAAGTTAAACTAAATCGTTTTCGTCCAACATCACGTTCAGCACATAGCTTTGCTGTATCTAGACAAGGCGCTGATCCATTGATAGAGCTAAGCGGTGGCAATATGCAACACAACCCATTAATGCCAACAATAATGGAGTCAAATGCTGGTGGTTCTACTGGGGCAAACAATCAACCGCAGGCGCCTCCTTCAACCTGGAGTGCATCATTGGAGCGTGCGCCTGCTAATGTGCGTAATGTTTTGCAATCAATTGCAAATGCACCGCAACGTTTTAGTCAAAGTATTGGCGGCAATGATGAAGAGAATCTTAATTTAACCAAAAATGTTGTTGAGTAAATTTATAAAAGTCGTATGCTGTAAGCAACGTAGGATATATATTGCGTATTTTATTTATATTTTCTGTTTGAATTAAAAATGGATGTTCTGAAAATGTGGTCAGTTTTCATTTGTTGTGTTCTTGTCGTATATACCTCCAGCTACATTCCAACTTCTCTTGCACCAGGGCATTTCGACTTCGAGGGCATATTCGATTTGAAAGAAAAAACGCCATATTACAATATATTAATGATATATAGTACAAGGACTACTACATGCCATGGCAATATTATTCGTCTTGCTGCACTTAAATTTTAAATACAAGCAAAGCAAATAAAAACATTGCATATTTTAAGGCGCACTAACCATTATTTTTATCTCACAGCATTTATATAAGAAAAAATCGCTGCAGCAGCAGCACACTCATTCCTAACTGCCTATCCAAACAAATTAAGAGTCCTTGCGCTGCATGCTTATCACACTTAACGCTCACACCTTTTTTAACAGCACACACACACACCCAATCAACATAAACAAATTAATTTTATTTACGCAACACCTTTTTTATAAAAGTAATTAATTGCCAAGGCTGATGTGCGCTGCTTTGTTTAAGTAGTAGCCGGAAAGCAACTTGAAAATTAATTCGATGGCAGGTAGCAATTTTTTAGAATGCCGCTTTTCATTCTACACTGTATTTGAATTTTTGCAAGACAAAGTTTTACTTGGCTGGCATTAATTTAATAAATCCAGCTTCTTTTAGCCAACATAAACAGGTGTGCGCCTCAAATGCTGCTTTATTTTTTTTTTTTTTTTTATTTTTCAATGGCAATTTATATTAATTTAGCATATCAGCCCATAACAAACAGGCGCAACGTACTGGATAAAAGAAATCTTAAGCAAAAACAAAAAAAGCACACCGCATATCTTAGAATGCCTGGTCATAGGCTGTGTAAAGTAGGCAGAGAAATTTATTTAAGAAATAAAGCGAGTTAGATGGCCTTTGCCGTAAGTTTCGCGCGTAAAAAATTTTAAAAAAAATCTTGGTGGTTAAGTTTAACAGTTGAATTATGAAGATTGATATAAGCGGTTGTAGGATTTTTTTTCGATTAGAAAATTTCATATCTTAGCAATAATATCGGCGTTTAGAATTAACAAATATTTTAAAGAAAATTGTAGAGAAAATTCTGATTCCACCTGAAAATTTTAATATTGTTTGCTAATAAAGACAAAAAAAGGACACTTTTTCGAAAGGTTTGATCAAAGAAATTTCACGTTTGTAAATTATGAGTACTTGAAGGAATCTTTAGTTCATATCATGGACAATAACTGTCATTAAAAACTTTAATTAAATTTTACATTCACTTACATGTCGTTCCAACAGGCTGGGCAAATGATCGCCCGGCCTACGATCTGTAGTGTCGGTTGCACGATAGAACGCAGTTAAATTGGCACCCAAACGAATTGTTACCTCATAGCGTGTTTTACCACTGCGTGCTGAAAAAAGAAAGTTTAATTTTAAATTATTGGAAATTTTAACAACCAAGAAATAAAAAAATAAAAAATCAAACTCAGATCAATTTTTATAGAACTGTTTTGACTAATTTTAACACTTTATAATATATCATTCATCAACACCAGAGAACTACATGAGTGCACTTATTATTTTTACAACCCTTCACAATTTAACTAGTGGTTATTTCATGCATTTGAAAAAAAAAACGGTTGGGAATCATACTCCTTCAAACAAGAATGTCAGCAACACACGAGACTCGCAATTGAGAGTGAGTACAAAGCTCGCGATCATCGCGCATGTGATCGAAACACTAACATTATGCACAAAACTCTCCCTAAATGCACGAAACACTCCCAAGCTTCTGTGCATATTGACAAAATTATTTCTACTTCTTATTACTCGTGCAATTAAAATTATATCCTCTCATTCCGAGTTACAGCCCTCCCCACTACCTACCCTCCTAATTCCGCCCCTGATGCTGTGCCTGATCGCGTTATGAGTGATGCCTGTATAAGCGCCAGGACCTTTCGAATGAAATTTCGTTCGAATAACGAAGAGAAATGAATTTCGCCAGCATTTGGATTGGCACCGGATCCTGGAGGATATTTATTTTGACCTATTACCGGAATACTTTTTTTCACCAAATGTTAATGGAGCAAGCTCGAAAATAAATTTTTAATATTACTTGAGGTGAGCCCGTTCACTGAAAAACATCATTTTTGACCCATTTACGGAGTCAAAAACGATCCTCAAAATGTCCTAATCCATTTTCGACCTTTTCGTTTCATTTGGTGAAGAGCTCTTTCCAAGGTCTAACAAGGTGGATGCCCGAAATCCATTTAAGAACTCTCTCTATATTTTTCTTCTTGTGCTCTTCATATTCTCTCGTTGCAACTCAATTCTCTCTAACAAGTCCCCATTCACGTATTTCCTGTTCTAGCGATCGTTTCCCATCGATTGGAGTGAAAGCCGATATTCCGGAAAAAAGCCATAAGATACAGTGGCAATGCCAAAATATTTGCGAGCCGTCCCCATTTATAGATGCAATTTATATATTACCAAATCTGCCAACTTAGTGTAATTTAAGATTACTGAGTTTGAATCAGATTTTGGCTAACGCATCTTCATTTCGAGACAGTCTTAACTTAATTTTGACTTGGTTACAAACGACTTCAACGACTTATTTTTGTTTCATGTCTGTAAGACTTGGTGTCTGCAGAAGAGCTGTTTATAATGAAAAGACAAAAATTTTTTTCATTCACAATATCCTTCCACAACCATACCATAACCACTCTTTAAAGCACTTTAGTCAATCTAAGACCGTATGAAAGAAATCTCTGTCGTCTGTTCCATATAAAAATTGTTTCTGAAATTTAACTATAGAAAGGTTAAGGAGTGGTATTGAATGGATAAGGTCTATGAACAATATTTTTGTCTTTTCATGGGAAACAATTCTGGCTCAGGTACTAAACTTGTATAACACTGACATCTAGGGTAAAATCTGACGCCTATTTTGTTGTCAACTTAGAAAAACCTTCGTCCTGCCTCTTTTACCTACATACTATCAGAAAAAAAAAATCAATGAAATCGGTGCAGTGTGATGAACACATACCATTACTAAATTCGCACATAGATCCATTTAATTTTTATTTTCATAACTTACCTAAAGTACGTCCGACACGCGCTGAGTTGAAGACATCTCCATAAGGATGATCAAAATTACACTCCTGATGACAATCACTTGAGGTGGTATTTAAAGTGCAGCCTACAAATGAAACCAGAACCAGAATTAGACAAATTGTTATTGTTTGAGATAAGAAATAATTTTTTTTTTTCAACGCGCCGAAAAGTATGCAATATTTTAGAACACATTTTTGTTTATTTGTGCAAATTAAAAGTTGTGTTATCGTCAGTGTTGTCGTACGTTGTTTTTTGTTTTCTTTTTTGTTTATCTGTTTTGTAATTGAAAGTTTATCGAAGCTTTAGTAACGCCTTAGAATATGCAATGAAAATATAAGCAGTAATTACTTTGGAGTGCCAACAAGTATGCAAATAAATT
Organism: Meiosimyza platycephala; assembly: GCA_963662105.1. Taxonomy (NCBI): domain Eukaryota; kingdom Metazoa; phylum Arthropoda; class Insecta; order Diptera; family Lauxaniidae; genus Meiosimyza; species Meiosimyza platycephala. The sequence goes on from OY759210.1 coordinate 94,448,323, forward strand.
TGAACGAAAATGAGAAAAGTTTGCCGTCGTAACAAAGTTGAGAAGACTTAAGATAAAGATACGCTTAAGGCACATTTAGGAGAAAGGCAAAGTTAGGCATGTAATAATAAAATCATGCTACAAACATTCCCAAATTTTGTATGATTTTCACTTAGAAAAAATGTGCAATAAAATTTCCAGCAATGTTTTTTTTTACTTTTGGATTTTTTTTACTGTCGTAGTAATTGATAGTTCTTTTTATTAGATGCTCATTATTTTTTTTAATTAAAAAATGGTCTCTATTTGGCTTTCAAACATTTTTTCGTAAAACAATATGAAGATGAAATATTTAGAAAAAAAACATTTGAATTAAGGAGGTGCCAAATTATTTGGAATTTATCTTCGAACAACTGATAACGCATTATTTTTATATAATTTGTTGCTGCTTCATTTTACTTTTCTCAGTTTTGAAAACATCAGAAAATTTAGTTCAACTCTAGCAACAACGCAACAGTTGAGATATGACAAATATACAAACTTTCAAAGCTAAAACCGCGCAAATAAACAAAACTTAAAATACAGACACAAAGGCAACAAAAAAAAAACACGGCAGAGCAGTCATCTACAGTCAACAGGATTAAACGTTTACACTTTAACTAACTACAACACAAAATGTTAGTTTACAAACACACACACACAGCCAAACTTACTCAGGCAGTGTTAGTCAAAAAACCACACACTATTACTTTAGAGTGAGACAAAACACTTCAATTGAAGTGTGCAAGAAAGAAACTAAAAAGTAAAAAAAAATGTTACATTTTAAATTGCAAACTGACAGAGCACAAGAAAGACTGTCACTCAAGAGTATGTGTGGCATGAGAAAGCGTACAACGTTATGGTGCCAATGTAGTAGTAGTTGCTGTTGAATTTTTATTTTTCTATTTCATTTTGTCACATTATGAGGTGAAAAGTTGAAAGATAAAGAAAGAAAAACTCAAAAACTGCTGAAATAAACTCATCGTAGTAAAAAAGGACATTCGAGACTTGTGCTAAAAAATGGTTGCACATGACAAAAGTTGATTGCATGCAAGACATCACTTCACGGTACGAGTTGTCACCTAGAGAGTTTTAAGAATTTCACGCTATTTAAGGTAGAGCAGCTAAAAAAAAATTATATCCAAGCAACGATGTGTAGTGCAGTCAAGTCAAGTGTTGTGCTGCTTAAACAACAAATGCTGTATGCTATTCAAGTTTGTGTATGTGTCTACGTTTTGCTGCAGTGTATGTGCTTGTGCTTAAATGTGACAAAGGATGCTAGCTTAAAATAAAGAAATATTGTGTTATAATTCATCAGCAGCATTAAGTATCGGAAGTGAAAAATTAAGCTGATAAATTGTTGCTATTTTTCGCAGCTTAAGGAAAATGAAATTAAATCTATTTATGTATGGATATTAGCTTGTGATTTGTTAAAATTATGTTTTGATTAAATTGTGAGGAAGAAGCCTTAAGGCTCCTTTTAATAAGAGTATTTCAATACAACATGGTTTTCAGTTTACTCGATTACGAAGCCAAATCGATATATACCCAAAAAACACTTTCAGTATTTTGAGATTGTTATGGAATTAAGCGTTGTGAATTTTACAGAAAATCATATATTTTTTTTTTTAAATGAGCTGTACATTTAATATTTATGTAATGGAATTAAATAAATGCTCTTGTGCAATATTCAATGAATTCTTTGAAGTTAATGCTTAACACAAATTTCATTGAAAAAATCATCAAAAAAACATAAATTTTTCATAAAATTTTCAACAATTTCTCGAGAAAATGCTATTAAAAATTGGTGATTTATTAAATTTTTCACAATCCTTTTAAATAATTCTGCAACAAAGCGTATTAAATGCATTTTGTAGTGCAGTGCAGCGCTTACAAACAGATTTAAATTAAGGCGCTTTCTTGCACTCGCTGACACTGTGTATTATAAGCTGCAGTCGCTTTCAGTCACACAAGCTCAACCACCGAAATAACAACACCACGAAGCATTTTTTTTGTTTGTTTTTTGCATACGCACATATACAACTCACTCACGTAATTTTAGTGCTCTTTCACTCAGTCACTTTCAATAAAATATGTTGCATACTTTTTGTCGTTGGTTGGTTGGCTTAAATCCCTTATTAAAATACAAAAGCTCAAGCTGAACATAACGTATTATGCGCTTCGCAAGCAATTTCTTTCATTTACATGCTGACACTACTACACATACAAGTACTCTATGTGCATGTGTATGATTGCTTAAGTGTTAGTGTAATTGTGTGCCTAGAAGCATGCTCGTGTCACATGTTTTTGAGCTACTCGTTTGTGCGGCAGTAGTGTTACTTTTTGCGTGTTTCAGTGTTTATATGTATGTGTGTATGTGCATTTGTCTCAGTCGTTGTGTAATTTAGCATGTGTTTGTTTGTGGTTTTAAATGCTTAATTATTTCTATAATTAAATATGCAGGCGAGCAGGCTTAAAGGCTGTAGATTTTAATTATTTTTTTTCTTTTTTTAGGTTTTGTTTTTCTTTTTATTTTGTTGGTAAGTACTGTTGCTATTTTGCTGTCATCTTAATTTGTATTTGTTTGTTCCGTTTTATTTTATTTAATTTTACTTAAGTGATTTTATGTTGTGTTTATATGTCACTTTAGCGCTTCACTCACCCATTGTAATTTCACTTATTTCTGGAATCTCACATTTGGTGCCTTTGTAACCGGTAGGACAGTGGCATGTTATGGCAGCATCACCAATGTGTCTGCAACGAAATTAAAAAGAAAAATATAATTTTGAGAGGAAATTCATTATACAAAGAGCAGTTTTTTTAAATCATTTTTATTATAACGTAGCATGTTGCCTACTAAGATCTTCTTAGAGTTGCAAGTTTAATATTATTTAAGTAGGTTAACCATTGTGCATATGTATATAGAGCGTTTGGAAATATTTAAATATTTTAAATCAAGGCATTATTGAGATTTTATTACCAACCGATATAGCTGCTATAAGATAATTATCTAAGCGTTTTCCAGCATAGCAATGTTCAAAACAATTAAATGTCTGAAACAAAAGTGTTTTTAATCGAAATTCATACTTTCTAAAGAGCTGTTACAGTGGAGGGCCAGTGTATGCGGTCACGCTATGTTGGGCAACGTTTGACTAAACTAAACTACTATACCCATAAACCTCAAACCGCAAACATTTTAACCTCAAACCTTTAAACCCCAAACCCTTAAACCCCAAACCCTTGAACCCCAAACCCTTAAACCCCTAACCTTTAAACCCCAAACACTTAACCCATAACCACTTAAACCCCAAATCCTTTAACCCCAAACTCTTAATCCCTAAACCCTCAAACCCCAAACCCTTTAACCCCTGACCTGACCGGACGAAATTTTGTTTTCGTAAGGTTGTAACGAAAACGACAAAATACTAAACTTCATTGAACGATATCTTCAAGAAAAAAAAAAGATATCTTAAAAAACCAACAAGGGTCTTAAAGGGTAAGAGCAATACTTTCAGATGCCGTAACCAGTTTTGAAAAACAAATTTATTTGTGATGTAAAATAACCTCAAATGTAGCCAAAAAAAAAAGTGATTTTGCACTTTTAGGTTAGGATATCTCAAAAACTTGACGTATAGGAGCAATTCTGAGCACGAAGTAGGATTCGGCGCATCAAAGATCATCAGATATACTAGTTCTGGTCTCTGGTTCCGGACTTTCGTTTAACTTTGTCGGTCTATATAATTTTTCAGTAAGATAATTTAAATTAAATTTGCTTAAGAATTGCAGCAGAAAGTCAGAAAATAAAATAATAAATTTATTTTTTATATATTTAAAATTTACATATTTCATATTCAATAATATATTGTAAAATTTTACGCTGCAAGTAAAATTATGAGTCTCATTAGCAGCAGCATGAATTGGCAAAACGTTAATCATGTTAAAATATTTTGCTTTAATTGCAACTTTATTTATTTTCTTCAAAATTTATAGCGTGAGAGTTCAATTTTTGTTTCCTTTTCTCTGTAAATATTGGAACTATAAGCTAACAAAAATGCTACCATAAGGCTCAGTATAAAATTTTATATATCAGTCATTCAAGTGTGCATAATCCAAGCTTAAGGTCTGCATTAATATTTAAGCAAATATTATTAAATAATATGAAATTTCAAAACATAAAAGTGAATATCTTTAGCATTCTTGGAAAACGATTATGAAATATTTTAGCATCCTTGAACCTTAATCCATTTTATTAAAGCCACAAGTTCGTTAAATTCTTGGTAGCAACAAATGAAGCAAAAATTTTTCCTATGAATTGAAAAAAACTTTAGCACACGTGCCAGTTTTATTTTATAATTTCTTTGAATTTTATTATATAGCTTAAATTGTTACCAATGCACAGACATAATAAAAGATAATACATACATGTTATTGAAACAATTTCTTTAATTAAATATACTAAGAAATTAATACTGAAAACTTTGTGAATACCTTCAACATGAGTACTGTAGCCACAATAATGAAAATGGAATGTGACGGCAACCACTCGTACTATGATAAATGGAATGGATTGGATATCTCACAAAGAGATTGCTTGATTTTGAACTAAATCTGGCGCTACAAATGAAATTCAAGCTAACGTGCTCCGAATAGTCTGTGATTTTAAAAAATTATTTTATTTGAAAAAACTTTTCTGAGAATTTCTCGAAGAATCCTTTTAATATCACACTTTTTTTTATAAAAGTTGCAAGAAGGTATGTTGAAAAAGCTTATGTGCACTCACAATATGTAACGCATTTGAAAGGCTTTTCTTAGTAGAACAACTTTTGTTTGGGCAGCATTTTTTTTTTTTTTTTTTTGTTTTTTCTATAAAGTATGTTTTAAATTGAAAGGTTTTAGAGTACAAAGATACATTTTTTAAGAAGATTTTGTTTCTGGTTACTGAGTCAGCAATTTCTTTGAATTTTAAGCATGTAAGTATTATGAACGCGTGAGTGTAGCTTTTTAATTTGTTCGAATTAATGTACTTAGCTTAAATTATGTTCATGCACAGTAGACAATTTCTTAATAAAATTGCGAAAATTTGTAAGACTTAATAAAACAAAATATTAAGTATACGTACCTCAATTGAAAGCTATAATTTTTGTTATATCTTAAAAGTCATAAGTTGTTGATGGGATGCTCTAGAGGTTAAAGTAGCTGTAGCTTAAAATTAGTATTCACCAACAAAGACCTTTCAAATTAGATACCTATTGTTAATTAACCACCAATACATCCTTCCGTGAAACATAAATACAATTTTTTTAATTTTTTGCGATATTTCTTGAACCGATTTCTAACATTTAAGAAGTTTTTAATAAAAACTTCACTCCAAATTCAACAAGATAGGTCTTATTAAAAGTTGATCATGACATTCAAAGTTCACACTCTCTATGCGTACTGTTTCTAGCAGGTGTGTTAAGTTTTGTTCATAGCAGCTGTTTCATTGAAATAATCGGTAAATGTGGTGCATTGAAAACCATAAGCATAACCATATCGAGAATTAAGGTACAATAACATGGAGGCTGAATCCTACGCAAACGCAAAACTGAGTGGGTAGGCAATAGCTGACGAACGTAAACTTGAGTTAAGACTGAACTTAAGGCTGCGCATTTGCATATGACGTAAATAATTTGCTGAATATTCTTTAAATTTTTTATGAGACTTTTTGAAAAAAATTATTGGGAATGCAAAAGTGTGTATGTACAACTTGTCAGCAGCGCTAAGTGGGTGTCTTATTATGATATAATAGATGTTTAAGTACATGTTTATAGTTTGAGTTTTCATTTATATCATTTATAGAGCTTCATGGAAACTGATTTTTACGTGATTACAATTACTTTAGGTAGCTTTTGTACATTTGTAGGGTTTCAAATTTTAGTTAGGCATGGGTTGAAATATTTTTAGTTATAAAGTGAATTTTAAGGCAGTTTTGCTGTGGTTCGATGGTATTTTAAGTTGATTTAAATTTTGACATTTGTAGAGTTTCACCTATGCTATTTATTATTCTGGTGAACAATTTCAGACCAATGTTTATATGATTGTCAGTGTTCGTTGCTATATGTTTTTTGTGAGAGCTTCACGGAGACTGATTTTTACGATTTTTACTTATTAAATTAAGTAGCTTTTGTACATTTGTAGGGTTTCAAATTTATAATTTTCATATTGTGCGTCGTAGTGAATAGTTAGGCATAGGTTGTAATTATAGAGTGAGTGTGAAAACAGTTTTGGTGTGGTTAGATGGTGTTTTAAGACGATTAAAATTTTGACATTTGTAGAGTTTCACTTATGGCTTTTGCTATTTTAATTCGTTTTAGGTGAACAATTTCAGACCAATGTTTATATGATTGTAAATTTTCATTGCTATATGTTTTTATGATGTAGGCGACGCACTGCGTAGAGAACGTTGTAAGATGATGTGGGTTTGACGTCATTAAGTAGGCGTAGATCAAAAATGTAACTCATAGGTATTAAATTCTAATGCATTTGATGGTTGGAAAAAATTCAAAATTTATGTCATATTAGGCTAAAACGTGAATAGCTTGAAACTTCTATTCTTATGAGATTTCTTGTTTTAGTTTTCAGATCATATGAGAATCATAGAAATATCAAAAAGTTAAAATATTTTGCTTCTAAGGTTAAAGAATTTTGATGAAGGCTTTAAAATTATAACAACAATTTAACCAAGAAATTTTATTGCGAAAATTCCTCAACTTGATTAACTTAAATTCAATCAAAAAATCTAACCCAAAATGCTTAAGTTTCTTATTACAAATATAACTTCGTTTATTATCATCTCATGCCGCAGCTATTTCAAAACGTCCTATGTGCGAACGTATTAATTTTTAATTTCATTTGCAAACGCATAATAAACCAAATTGTTGCTCTGTTACTGCTATTTACTAAGCAATCAGCCCAATAGAGGTGCACAGAAGAACAGAGGCATACACTAGGCCAAAATGTGCACAGGAAGCGGTATCATTAGAATTCACTTTACTAGCCCAAGTTTTTGGTAAGCAATGTGTACAAATGCCAATTGGTCACCTCAGTTCAATTTGAAATCATAATAATGAAATCAATAGTAGCAATAACTCAATCTCCAGAGGCATGCAGTAAATGTGCTGCGGCAATGTAGGTTGTGCAGGTAAAACAAGAAATTTTCGTACGTAACGACAACGACAAATTGTAAATGATATAGCAGGGAATTGTGTCTGGAGTATTTGGGACACGATACTGTTGAAAGTGTGTGTGTGTGTACGTGTCAATTGACAGTTTGACATATAACGCAATTTTGCAGCTACTGCAAATGTGTGTTGATTTGCTTTGCAGGACGAAGGTATTGATGGAAGGAATTGTAGGAAAATTGGAAATCAAAGATAATTGTAAAATATTTTAAATATTTCATATAAAACTGTTCATATGATTGAAAAAATTTATAGTTTTGAGTGTTTTATGCTCTAATTAAGTTTTAAGTCACTCATATGTTAAAGTCGACAAAATGAGCATTAGGCACTGATATCACAAAAAAGTTCTCCTTTTTATATATAACATTAAACGAGCAAACTTGTCGCAATCACCAACAATTTTCAATCAAATTTATTTCAAATACAAAATCACAAAACACTAAAAGTTCAGCGCTACATGTCGTATGATTGATATTAATACAAACACATTTAATGTTCAATATTTTGTAGTACAATGTTTTGTAGTAAAATTCAAAATACTTACTTGCATGTGCCACCATTTTGACAGACATTCGTATGCGGATCCTCGCACAAAGGACCACGACCACAATCTGTGCCACTGAATCCGGGATAACAAGCGCAATAATACGAGCTGAAAAGTAATAAAAAAATAAGAAATCTCATAAATACACTGTCCGAGAAAAAAAAAAAAAACAACAATATAAATAAGCAAAATACGCGCACAGTTTTAGTAAAGAAAATAAGAACGTTAGTAAGCGGAAGTAAACGACAATAGTCGATAGAGTAGCCAGTTGGAGATGAATAAAAAATTTTGGAAATCTATATGAATGTTTTATTTATTTATTTTTGTCTCAATCCAATCGAATATTGTTTAGCTTACTCGCTGCTGGTCAGTGGTACAATTTTTTGTTATTGTAGTTTTGTTGCTTTTGGCAACAAGGCGCTTACATTATGCCGTGCATGTGTGTTTGTTTTACGCTGTACTTTTGTGCGCTTGTGTGAACAAAACCATTGTCAGGATAACAGTGATTTCGAAATGCTTTGAGCAGTGAATCAATTTAAGTAGATAAAAATATTTGCTGCATATTTTAAGGTTTAATATTTTATTATTCTGTTTTTTTTTATATTTTGTTTCACAGAAAGTTGAATCATTTTGAAAGGAATAATTGTTATGATAAAAAATCTTTTTAATTTTAATATTTGCATATTAATATTTTATAGAAAACTGTGCAATAAGACATTTAATTATAAAGCCAGTTGCTATAGAAACTAAATGGTAGTAAAGGAACCATTTAACTGACAGTAAAGAACAGTTGACTAAAATAAAAATAATGGTTTTATGTTGTCCCAGCCTTATATCTTTTCATTCCTTAAAGTCTATCTGCATACCAAATTTCATCAAAATCGGTTAAGCTATGGCAGCGTTCTTTTTATTTAGAAGCATTTAGTGCTCTCCCTTAGTCTTCAGTATATTCCTGTACCAAATTTCATAAAAATCGGTTGGTTAGTTAAGCTGTGACAACATATTTTTCTGTTAAGGACCTGACACTTCTCACTTAAATCCAAATTTATTCTCAAAGCTCAATCTCGTTTATTACGAGCTGTGAGAACATCTTTTTTGGTGAGTGGCATGTCCTCGTCAATGAAAGTCAGTCGATTAGTTAAGCAGTGGAAACATATTTTGCTATTAGGGGCGGTACCACGCCTACTTACAGAATAGAGTAATTAAATAATTTTTTTAGATTTAACCCTCCGAGGAGCGTATGGGTCTGGCCAGGCCCAATTGGTATATTTCTTTTTTTCTAGGTATTTTTGAGAGATCCCCATCCATGACTTCCTCAAATAAGTTAAGGCGAGCGCAATAGAACAGTAAACAATACGTTTGCGATATATTTGTAATAAAAAATTTAATTTTTTGTCAGTTAAGTGCAGATGGGTTTGAGCAGACCCAACAAAATATTATCATACGATATTGAAAAAAAATTTGAAGTAACAGGTTGTTTTGGATTATTACGATGATGACGATGTGGAGGAACTTTACAGAGAAGATTTTTGTTCTTTGAATTGAATACAGAACTTCTCAATAATCATCTATCTACATGGGAATCTGATGATGATTTCAAAAATGTGATCTCTTTTTGCAAAGGTTTGGCTTTCGTTAATAACACCGTTGAAAAAGGTGTTGCGTTTATGAAAGACTATAACCAAATTTTTTCAAATGATAGAGAACGTAAAAAGTATCCTTTTTGTGAAAAGAGAAACTCAAAATAAACAATAAACACAATAAAAATTAATGTAATACAACTTAGTGATAAGAGTGGTTTCACAAAATTATCTTCATTTTTGCAAGGGATCCTCCCAAAGGGGTTGAGATAAGGAGTAAATATGTCCGGAAAAAATGTAGGACCTGGTAATACATATGACCTCTCAACGGGTCACTCCAGGAAAGCTATGAATTGTATACGAAATTTTCTTAATTTTTTATGTTTTTTATAGGGGGACCCCCAAAAGGGTGGCAGTAAGAGTATAAGTATGTTCGGAAAATATATTGGAGAAGAAAATATAATAGGACGTGGTAATACATATGAACCCTCTACGGGTCACTCCGGGGGAGCTATGAATTATTTTTCCAAATTTTCGAAGTTTTTTGTGTTTTTACCAAAAGGGTGGTAGATTGGGGGTAGGTGTCTCAAGGGAAAAGCTTAGGAGAATAAAAATAATGAGAGTTGGTCTTGCATTTTAACCCTCCAGAGGCATCTGAAAAAGGGGGAAATCAATTTCATAATTTTTTAAGAATGTCTTTTTAGCAGGGGAGCCCCGCTAAGGGGTTGCGATAGGGGGTAAGTATTTTCGGGAAAAAAGTTAGAGGGGAAAAATCAAAATGCCATACATTTGATCCATGTAAGGGAAGCTTCGGGGAGATATTATTATATTAGTTTTCAAAACGGTGGCGGGTACATCAAATGATTTCTGAAATGGACCAAATTTTACATGGTTCTTACCGGCACCAATACGAAACTTTTGGTGCCCGGAGATGCGAAGTTTGGAGCAACTTTTATATTTTAAACCATCCTAATGTATATGGGTCTTGCCAGACCCATGCGCTCCACTTACCGCCTTATCGCACGTCATCGCTCATCGGAGCGTTAAAACTGTTTCCATAGCAAAACTTCATCAAAATCGGTCCATTGGCTTAGCCGTTGAAATGTATTTTCCTGCTAGAGGCGTGGTACCGCCAATTATTTTTAAAAAAATTATATTCAGTACCTTTTCACAGCTTATCCAACAAAAAAATTAATCACGTGATTATGTTGTGTTAAGGAGGGATGAAACTGTTCTGCCTTCGCCTACTTATATATAACATATGTAGCCAATTAATTTTGAGGACGTCAAAAAATGTTGAAAATGTTAAAAAAATGTTAAAAAGTCAAAAATTTGACACAAGTGTAGGCGTCACTGTTGGCGTTACTTTTCAGCCATTTGACTTTGGGATATTTTTCTTTCAAACTCCCCAGCAAGGATATCAGTAAAGTTAAATTTCAACGATTTAATGAAACTATTTAGTACCTACTTATATTTTCCAAGTTTTTACTGAAATGATTTTTAAAATTTTTTACTCGGCGTGGCTTATAATTTTCTATCTTCATATTAATATTTCATTTCTTATTTTATATTTGTTATTCCCCCCTTAACATCTAAATTTACACAATCCTTATCAAACCAACAATATACATTTTAATTTTGTGACCTTTGACATAAAATATCAAAGTTCAAAGCGCTCCAATATTAATTGCACATGTACACATGTATGTATGTACGTATGTAAGTTTTTCCTTTCTTGCTTTCATTAGAGCGTAACCTTGAATTCAAAGAACAGAGTACTTAACGTTTTATTTTCAAAGATCATTATTTGTGTGCTATTTTGCAGCAACTACACGTGAACATTCACACCCACTTAAATGCATAGCACTGCATGCTTTAGCACCTTGCAGCTGTTGTTACCCCCAGCTTGACATTTTTCATTAGTGCCATCAACTTAAATGTCGTCGCTACAAAACGTGTTAACTCAACGTTGACCTCGAGCATTTCTTTACGAAGAAAAAAAAAAAATGAAAATAAAAAAAAAGTTCAACTCTATTGGATGTGTTCATTGCTTTACATTTTTTGTAGCCTTCGAACAGCTGCAGCTATAGGTTCAATGCTGTCAATAGCAAGTTCTTTTTTAGAATAAATTTAAAAATGGAATGTGCATTGAAATATGTGTAATCTAAGAAGGGGTTACTTTGCTCATTAGTTTGCCAGCAGTAACGTGTGTAGTAAGTAATATTTGCTGACATTAAAAAATGTAGAATAATTGTTGGTATGCATAATTATTTACAACAAATAAAGAAATTTTACACTTGGAAGAGTTGAATTATCAGCAAATATGAGTAATTGCATTGCTTTTGTCAATAAAAGTAGAATTTCGAATTGTATTTATAAACATAAGCACTCAAAGCACATTTGTCTATTAAACAAGTTTTATTTTTTCTCAACTTTTTTTTATATTTTGTTTTGCTAAAATCAATAAATTAAAACATTAACTACTGCGGAAATGCCTAAAGCGCAATTTATTTTATTTATTTTTATTGCCTTAACCCATGTAACCCACATTCATAGCGTCATTTGTTGCTAAAATGTTGCTTATTTGTTTGACTTATCAGTGGCTGTGGCATATGTATAAAAACAAATAATAAAATGCTGTTGCATGCTTTCAGGGTGTTGCACAAATATTTATTTGTTTATGTTTTTTTTTTTATGCACACAAATATAAACGTGTTGCTTTCAATGTGTATTTGATTTTTTTTTATGTTTTTTTTTCATGAATATTTTTAGCCATTGTTTATACACATAATTCTCATATTTGTATTTAATTTTAAAATTAATTGCCGCTTATGTTGCGGTCATACATAATTACTTATATATTTTTTTTTTTGTTTATTTTTCAATTTATTTATTGTTGATATTTGCAAATTTTTTTTTTTAAATATTTTTGTAATTGTAAACTCTTTTTTGCAAGAATGTGTTATAGATAAAACTTATTAGCATTGCTATTGTGAACGTTATTAAAGTACATTATCAGAATGTACTTTATACATTTTTTATGCTTAAGCAGTATATGGTATTTGCGAGTAATAATACACATTTCAGTTTCAAACAATTTTTTTTTTATGGGACTACGAACTGAACACAGAAACGAAAACCAGCCAACCTTCTTCATTATGTGCTGATCGACTTAGACTTAGAAATAGTTTCTTGAACGTAGTTTGCATTTTTTTTAGAAATTGTTTCAAGATAGTGACATTTTCCTCACCAGTATACATATATGTAATAAAATGAAATTTAAAAATTTATCTTTACAAAATTTTAACTTAAATCGAGTTTACGGATTTACAAAAATTGATTGAGGATCAATCATTAAGGGGGCAAGGGCTGTCATCATTTCAGAGAAATTTTAAAGTATGATATCTTAAAAAAATATTCTGAAAATTTAAAGTCAATCCGACAATTACTTTTGGAGTTATTCGGCAATAACCAAAGGGCTCTCGGTAGTAAGAGTACGTAGTGTAAAACTTTAAATGCGTTTTTCACAAAACTATGTTTTTGGAGCTGGTGACCACTATAACTCCAAAACCGCTCAATAGATTTCAATGAAATTTACACAGTTTTTGAAAAACATATAAAGCTAGTCCCTGATCGAAGGCTTTTTTTTAATATAGATTTTTTCTGAACAATTAATTGCTGGTTTTTTTTGACGAAAATCTGAAGGTAATTTTCCTGAGGCCGCCATTTTGTTGATTTAAAAAAAAACCTTCGATCAGGCACAAGGATATTTATTTAGATAACTAAGTTTTCTTATTCGATTGATTTCCGATAATTTTCCAAGGATTTGTAATGGTCACCGCAAGTCACTCTGTATGGGACAGGGTCCAACACAGGCAGCTTTAACTTTTTAATTTTTTTTTTAAACTTTCGTCATGTCATGTTGAAACATAATTTAATGATGCCCTATTATCTTTTTTATTAAATAAACTAAATTATTACTAAAAAAAATTTATTGAAAATGATCTATTTTTCACGCGTATGACTGCCCCTGCCCCCTTAAAATATATCAAACTATTTTTTGAACTAATAATATCTCTAAAATGCTAGGATTTTTTAGTTGATATTTTTGTCCGAAATATAGTAGGCAAGCAGCTTTACATACGAGCCTTTTTTTTACTTAAGTTACTAATAATTCGAACTTATCTAGGGTAAGTGGCTTATCCAGCAAACGTAACCTTGTGTGTATGTGCCAGAAATCTTAACGGATAGGTAATTATAATTTCGGTATTTTAAATAAATAGGCCTTATTCGCAATTCAAAAGTGGCAAAACAGCGCTTTCTTTAAAATAAATCTGAATCAACAAAATAGCTCTTTCCCAATTTAGAACCTTAATTAAAAGTTAATCATACGTCATGTTAACAAAAATTTACAAACTATTAAAGTCGTTTTTTTTCAAAGCGGCCTGCAATGAAATCAAATTTGAAAACTTTATTTAATCAAAGTCTGAACGAATTTAATTTAATTGAACAATACAAGTTAAAAGTAAGGCATGCGTCATTGCTAGCATAATGAGTTATTACGCAAAATATGTAATTTCATTTTACATATTATTATATTTTTTAACTGACACCCAGTACACTGCAATGAAATCCAGATTAAAAAAAATTTATATTAACATACAGCAGTAAGTACCAGGAACATAAAAAAAAATCCTTCAACAATCAAGTATATTGTTACAAGTTTAACTTTCAGCTGCAATAGTAAGCAATAATAAAAGTTTCTCATATGCTAGTTAACAAATTGCTTTGGTTTTATCAAACAAAAAGTTCTTTATCTTAAAGTTACCAAGAAAATTATATAAGCTCGTATTGTTGTTTTTCATAAAAAATTATTATTACCTAAGTATAAGTTTTCCACACATGTTGGAGTGATTGTCTGAAAAGGGTCTTATCATGTGTAATTTAAATTTTGAAAATATATTCCACATATAATTGCTACGGGCATTTGTAAGTCATATAGAACCTACGCAACATTTTAAATTACTTTGTTGTATATGTTGGTAAGCAAAAAGGAACTTAGGCTGCATAGTTACTTTCAGTGTTTTTTGTTTTTTTTTTTTTAACAAACTATTTTCTACTAGGTTACTTCAAATACCTAAGTACTTCATAACATTGCTGTGTACGTTAAAATATGAATGGAATATGACAGCTGCTTTCCTTTTTGTATTTTTAGAAACTTTGTACAATTTATTTGTATATCTATGCTAGATGTTATGTGCTTTTGCTTACTTATACATATGTGTACGTCTCTTTGTTAGATATTACTCGTTTGCCTATGTATATGTTGTAAAATTCATATACCTATGTCTATGTTTACAAACCAAAACCTCCCATGTTCATATTATATTTGCATATAAGTAATATGGGTGTGTTAAAATGACAGATGATGGCAATATAAGTCACATGTCATAACAAATACCAACTACGTACGACGGCTTGAATTTATGTTAAATTTATTTGAAAGCAAGCTATTGTTTGTTTGATGAGCGCAATAGGGTGAGTAATAAAAGTGCTTTTTTCGAATTTCGGAATGGTGATAAAATGTTGCCAAAAGCGATTTAATAATGAACATTAAAAATTAATGCTATTCAATTCTGCTGATGTCTTTGGCCCGCGCATTGAGCTTGAAATTTTGTGATTTGCTCCAATTTTTCATCAGATCTTTTTTACTTAACTATTAGCTTATGATTGTAAGCGTAGTTTAATCATCCCTAAAACTATTATAAAATAATACTAAGAGAAGTCACCTGATCTCGGAGACCGAGAAAGCAACATTTTCGATTTTATCATTTCTATGAATTGTTTGTAAGCTGGAAGCTCCGACGCTAAAATGTCTGAACTGATAATTCCATATTTGCAATAAGCATAAAAACTCACGTCTGTAGGATAATTTCTTATGAGATAAAAGAAGTAATGCCGAAAGTAAATTTGGAGAAAGCTACAAAATTTTAAGTTCGATGCTCAGGTCAAAGATTTATGATCATTTTAAACTATATTATTCTGCTGAGCTTTGGAATCTACAAATGGCATTGAATGGACTGTCATGCAAGAAGCCCTCCCTTCAGTCGGACTTTTGTCGGAGAAGCAGCTCTGAGCAGCTCAGCTTAAATGGAACAAAATGCACATCATGTGCCAAACCTGCGCCAGCAATATGATATGCTTCCTGATAGGCGAATCCAGCCCAATACATACATGCTAGAGTCTACAAAGCGAAAGTTAATTCCACTCAGTTCGTAATGTATGAGAATGGTCAATCCTGCCAACGACAACGATGCTCAACATCTTTAAGTCAAACGTGACTTCAGTTCTTTTGTAAGTCTGTGAACCTGGTTGACCAATACCACCCTGTCACACAATTTACAAGTTGTCACTAACATGTTTCTAATTATTATTCTAAAAATTTGCTGGCCGTTAAACATTTCCAATGTCGAATTGCTCACTAGATGCCATCAAGATCCAATTTCCATTGAATTCAAATGATTAAAGTGAAAATGGACTGAGCACAGGATGCAAAAGTCATTAACTGCAATTTTCTGACAAGTATTTGAGTAGAGCACTTAAGGTAGCAGAAAACGCGGCTGACCTGAGTCATCGTGCAAACTTTTGCTTGCTAGTGCAGGAAATACGCGAGTCGGGGAAATTGTTGCAGAGAATTGAAAGTAATCGCTATTGATCATATGCGTTAGAAGAGCTTCTTGGAGGCTTTATGCTTTGAGAAGCTAAAGAACATCAAATGAGAAGTAATTATTTTCCTTCGCCATTATTTTCCATCATTTGGTTACGTTTCGTTATAATACCAATTCGATGAAAACGTTTTTACAACCCACCCTAGTGTGGGTATTTAAATATATGTAAATACTCATAGATCATGTTTGATTTATATTATACAGTTTTTGTTTCAAGGTAACATATATTTTGCATAAAATTTCCCCTATATTTTGAGCAATTAAAACTTGATGAATGTGTCAAATTTTTGTAGTAACATGTAAGACAAATTTTCTTAGGTGGAAAATTGTAGAATAAAAGTTTCATTTCTTTTTCAAAAATTTTGTTTTGAAAAGTTTTACAGCATGATTTCAATTGCAAAACTTTATCTATGTTTTAATTTAAAAAATTAAAAAGATGTTAGATTTAAATAAACAAATTTTTATATTTCAAACACAAATATTAAGCCCAAAGTCAAATTACAATATCAATAACTTTCGTGCAGTGCTTTCATACTAAGCAACACTTAATTTACTTATATAAAGCACTTAAAAATAACACCAACAGAGAGCACTTAAAAATAATACCAATAAAACCGTAAACAATTTGCTTTAATAAGCACAATACAAAGTAAAATGCACTTTACAACACATGACGTATGAGTAACAATTTTCAAGTAAAAAAATATTAAATGTTTCTCACACATCTAGTTAAGTGGCACAAAATTTAAATTGTAAAATTCGTTTTATGGCATTAAATTAGCGCATAACTAAGTACAAAAAAAAATGTAAAACATCTTTTGGCACAATATAAACACTAAACTTTTTGTGCTACTTTTCTAGAAAAAACTTACAAAAAAAACTATGACAGAAATTAGCAATTTAAAAATTTTTGGCATACTTTTTAGTTAACTTAAAAACATTGGTGACTTTTAGCCCTACAGCATTGCATTATTGCAATACCAGTACCCATTGAGTGCTAGCTACTCTGATTTTGACAGTAGCTCATGTCATAAAGCAACCAAAATACAACAACTAAACAGACATCAAGAAGGGCTGCCATTTCGCAAATCCATTTAAACGTGTTATCCTTTGCAGGCATTTAATGCTGCTCTGGTTTTATTTTTTAGCTTTTGGGCTGCTTTTTCAATGCTTTGAATGAAACAAATTTGTTTGTATAATTTTTTGACAAAAAGCCAAAGTCAAAACTTAGCCGCCAAATAGATGTGACTATTGTCAACGAGCTAGCTAAAAGTAGTTGCAATTTTGACTCTGTTGCCTTTTGAGTATAAATTGAGCTTGGTAATAATAACAGCAGCAGTGGTGGAGCACAGTGGAGCAAACAGAAAGAAAAGTGGAATATGTAGAACTTTTTCAAGTTTTGGGGAGTTGACTAAAATGTTTTGTATTTTGGTATCTCAGTTTCAATGTTAAATAATTGCGAGACGAAATAATATTAGCACTTCGAATATATAATACTAAGGTTATATCTTTAAAGACATCTGATAATGGAATTGAAATTAATTAAAGCCTTCTTTGTGTCCAAGTCAAATAAGCATTCAGTGCACTTGGCTCATGGCTGTTAAGAATTGTTGCACTTTGAGGCTTTGGTATTAAAATTTGTCTAGCGCTTAGAAATCAAATCAAATGGTAAAAATGTTAAAAATTTTCTACTGGCCGGATCAATGTCCAATAAGAGATTATATGTATCGTTAAGACAAATGCAATGTTCCAGTAAACTAATGGATGATCGTAGTCTTGGCAGGGATTCTTAATATTACCAAAATCCATAATCGTACTCTTGTTCATTATAATGATTTAAAGATTTTAAATTTCAAATTTTTTTGATGTGTCTCAGTCTTTACAGCTCAGTTCTGATATTATTTTTAGACAAGCCAATAAATTTATTCAAATAAACATTAATTTATGGCCGCTTGTTGGTACTTATAAGGCATGAGTCCGAAAGAGCTTAATTACGACATGCGACTCTTTTAATTGAAGCAATTTTTTCTCAGTGCAGCTATGATTTATGAGGTATATTTTTTTTAGAATTCTGACTAATATAAAAGTTTTTTGGTCTTAGTTTTGGTCACAATGCTACATCACTTTTAAGCACGAAAGTAATTTTTTTAGAACTAACTGCATGAATTTACAGTATTAATTTTTTATAAAAATTGTAACAAAGCTCATGTTTATCATCATTTGTACTTTAAGAAAAAATTTTAAAAATTTTCATATAAACTCTAACCACGATATCTCAGTCCCGATCTAATCTACGTACCATATGTGGCCTTTATTTTCATAAATATTGCTAGCTCTATAAACACATTTATATTTAAACATTGGCTGCAGCTTTAAGCATGAAACTTAAGCGTAGTGCTACATATTTACTTTTAAGAAATTAAAAATTTTTTTGTTTCCAAAATCAGAAAAAAATTCCTTTATAGTAAAATGATGCTCAAAGCAATTTTGGCCATGTTGTCATGATGACGATCAAACAAAAAAAAAATGTAAATCAAAAGAAGGATACGGCAAGGCACAAAAACAAGACAAAAGTAAACGCGACAATATAACAACAAAATAAAACGACCCATGGTGTTAGCCAATGTTGCCATTTTGATTGTTGTTGCTATTGCTGCTATACACGCCACTGCTGCTGTTATGTTTGCGACAAAGTTATTACGCTGACACAAAAGAGAATAAAAGTCACTCAGACACTGGGGTGTGCGCACACAATTACACACTCAGACTGCTGCTTTACACATACCAGTCGGTAAGAAAAGAAAAAAAAGAACAGCGACAGACAATCCTAGTAAAACGCGTCTACTAAAAAATGAAAATGTGAATTTTTGCCATTTTTATGAGTTGACGAAAATTTCGTTTTTTTTTTGTTTCGCTTTTTTTTTTGTGCTGTAAAAGTGCCAAGTGAACTCACAGCAGTTGCAACAATTTTATGTTGTTGCCACTGCCTGCTTCGTCATTGTTTGTAAATTGTTTGCTGCTGATATTTTTATTTAATTTTTTTACTTTATTTCTGTTGTACCGTTGTTGTTTCTATTCAGCTTATAACGTAGTTTCTTTTAGGTAATAATCTTTTATATCTTTTATTTATTTTTTTTTATTTTTCACTTTTTTTAAGGAATTTTTGATGTTTCGTTTTATTTTTAATTAACAATGCTGATGTGAAGAACTTTTGCTATTTTTCACTGTTTTGGTGTAATTTTTTTAAGAGAAAAAAAAAATTGGAACAAACTTAAGCAGCTTAGAAATTGAATAAATAAGTAGCTGATTTCATTAATTTAAATAAAATTTAATAGCTACAGTAAAGCGGCAACTTATTTAAAATTATTTACGTTATAATTATTAGGTTGTTTTAATTATGAAGACTACTAAAAAGTGATGAATGAGTCTCATGTTAATTTTAAGTATCACTTAGATTTTTGTTCAAAAGTTACCATGACATTAAAGAAATATTTTCTCATGCTTAAAACACTTTGTAAATGAAATCGTTGTGTAGAACAACAATAATATATCAATATTAGCATATAATTTATTTTATTCAATTTTCTGCACTTCGTTATTGCTGTCAATTTTACTTAAAGAAAAATTCTTTACTCTCTTTTAATTGCTCAATAAATCTTTTCTATAGCCTGCCTAAAAGTATGCACAAAAAAATAATTATCTTATCACATATGAATACATTTAAGCAGTTCGCACAGCACACACACACACATACACACATAACAGTAGATATGTATGCAACAACTTAAGTTGGAAAGTAGAAAAATTAATTAACTCGAAACAGAAAGAGAAAAAGAAACTGGCAAGTCTGTGGCAAGCTGCTGTTTCGTTTGTAGAAAATCACTGCCAGAAATGAAAGGTTGAATGAATGCAAAAAAAAAAATACAAAAAAAAAGAAAGTAAAAAAAAATAGCCAAACCAACAAACACAACAACAACAACTCACTCAGCCGAGCCATAATAAATTGTCAAGTTGAGCACTATAAATAAAGCGCTACGTACATACATACAACAGCAAGCAAGCATATGAGTATGATATGCCTAAAAGCAGACTATATATTGAAAAATCAAAATAAGTGTGAAATAGCATTTGCTGCAAATACTCGTACTCGAATGCTGGCTGTTAGCATGATTGTACGAAATTCTCACTCAGTATTACACACAAATACATACAATGATATGTTGAACAATGACTAAGCAATAAATTCAGCAAAGTAGTAAGGATACTCGTAGTTTGCAAACAAAATGTTTGCAGCAGTTGAAACTTGAAGTTTTGGAATGATAAAGCAAAGAAATAAAAAACGAAAAGTAACACAAGTGTCGACACGCACATGCCAATGCTTGCGTACATTTACAGAAAAACACACACACATGTAACACTGATGTGTATATGAAGTGATAAAAGACTTAAAAAAAACTATAAGCATAATCCATAATTGGGTGAATATTTAAAAAAAAAAAAACTACTTTCGAATCTTTTGATCGATCAAGCTGGTTTATCAGACACGATCGTTCCCAGCAATTTCGTATGGGCTAGCTTGCAGACTTAACAGCGTCTTTATATTTGGCTAAACAGAAAACAATGCTTAAAATCTTGGCTTCAAAGATGAATCAGAACTGTCACACATTCGGCAATGAGTACGAAAATTATTAAATTAACTAGATTACACTTAGGAGTGACAAAAAAGCTTGCGATTTTTCAGAAAACTCCCATGAAACTTTGGTTGTATGCAGGTCAATGACAACTGCCTAAAATGCTTTGCTCTGTGAATTTTTCTTTGAGCCCATCAGTTTCTTCGTGAATTTATCCCTAAGCAAAAAAAAAACTCAAAGATTTTTCAATTGCTATATCTACTTTATCCTTTATCCGCTTGATTTTTCAACAAACTCCTTGTTATTTGAACTTTGTGTAACACAAACTTACGAAGCCACAAAATTAATTGCTTTGCTTTTTTATGTTACTTTTTTTTGCGTTCTTACGTTTCAGTGGTTGCCTGTTGCCACACGATTCGACTAAATGTAGAGAGAAAAAAACGTAAAACCAGCAAATGAATTGAAAGACGCAGATAATTGAAGCGTTACATAGATGAGAATTTAATGGAAAAGCAACGATTGAACGAAGAAGTTGGGGTGCCTGTAGTAAAAAAGTAAAAAAACAAACAATGCGGTAGAACGTTTATGACAATGCATAGCAAAAGGTGTAGCTGCCTTAAAAAAAAAAGAAGCTAAGAATAATACGCAGCAGCAGCATAAGTAGAAGAATTGTTTATCTCATGGATTTTGCAAGCGATTATCTTGACAACAATGAGCAAAGGGCAGAGCAGCAACATCCGTCCTGGAAATAAATGATATTGAAAATGACATTAAGTACATTGAAAATGATTGAAATTTTTGTTTTTGTTGCTGCTAAGAGTATTATGTTGACTAAAACTCATACGTCCTATCAAGATTTCCAATTAAATTTTTTGTCATAAGTAAACTCTTTACTAAGAATTTCTGCAATTGACAAGAGAATATCATTGTTGGATAGCAATTACATTTGGTTTGAGTTATTTGAATTGTGCTTTTTTGATGAGTTTATTCCTAGAAACTTTTAATGACATAAGCCACAATGGGAAGATAATGTAGAAATTTTAAGACTATATAGCGTCCCCTGACTACGTGCACTAAGTAAAGCAAATGTTGAACCTTTTGAACAAAACTGCTAACAAATGAAATATTCAAAAACAATTTTCATAAGTTCTTATCAAAGTAGTCCTTTGAAAAATCCACAACGCCTATCTCACAGCGACAGCATTCAAATGCTCAATGAAAAGAACTTTATTAATTTTGAAAAATTCAATCTTGCACAGTTACGCCATTCAATGCAATAAATTTTATTAATTTTGAAAAAATAAAATTGATATCATATTTTCTATTATTATTGCACCCCGCCGCCTACTTTTTCTCAGCAGTTTCCTTCCATAGTTCCTTCCTGTCAACACTATTCATTCTATTAGTGTTTTCTTATCTGCGCTGTCGTATCCGTTTCATTGGTCATGCTATGAGTTTTCAATGTGCAGTAAGAAAAAATATTTGTTGCTGCGCTTATAAAATATTTGCTGCTAGCGGGCGTTAAAAGAAGCAGAAGAAGCGCAAAGTAAATAACTTGAAAATATTTCCACAACTGCTGTTGCAGCAACAAACAAATTGTTGGTTGCATATAAAAATAACAATAAAAATGAAAACACATAAAAAAATGAGAAATAAAAAGTAAACACACAAAAATATGCAACACAATTTTTAACGCGCAACAGCTGTAGGTGTTTTTCGTAAAGTGTTGCCAGTTGTGAACGATTACTAATGAATTTATAAATCTTGATTTATTTTGTAAAACCAGAGCCCACGAATTATTACGAAAATTTGCTCATGGACACGCCTACCGCCTTTACAGGTAAAACATTTAGAACGCTTTATTGAGCGAGTCATTGTATGCAGTGTAAACAAATTTCACAAAAATACTAAGGGGACGTCCATTAATTACGTGAAGTGTTTTTTTGAAAATTCGGACCCCCTCCCTCTCCTTGGATAGATCTAGCGGGACACCTACCCTCCTTCCCGTGAGATTTAAATTATAATTTTCAATGTAAATTCTGTGCATTAAGCAGTTGACGTGAGGTATTCCTTGACTCCCTCCTCCCCCTTGGTGAAATTTGGTGAGATTTTGCCGGACCCCCTACTCCCTCATTTTGAGTCACGTAATTAATGGACGTCCCCTATGCAAAACATAAACAAGCTCTCGACAAGAAGCTTGTTTATTTTGACTAGAAGGCGTGGCACTTATTTCAAAAAAAATATTCAAAACGCTATACTGAGCGTGTTATTTAAGGTAATGAAATCAAATTTTACGCAAACAGTGGGAATGACTTGGAAAACCTCTAGACACAAGAACAGGGTGCATTAAAAAAGTGGGCATGGCAACCTCCGTAGAAGCAACTTTAAAATGTTGTACTAAGAAGGGAATAATAATAAGATTAGCTTAGTTTATATACACGCCCATCTCTTCTAGACTAAGTTGTAAGGCTTTTTTTTGATGAAAGATGGAGTTGAGTACTTCCTGTTTTTCAAAATATCCTTTTTAGATAAATCAATCATTTTCTACAGACTAAGAGCTTCTATTTGCAGATAAACAAACATATTTGCGATATTGTTAAGCAACCGGCTTACCAGTGCTTCTTGAAAAAGAATATCTATGACAAATTCAACTTTGACCTTTTCTTCAGCGTTTTTTTTTTTGCAATAAAAAAAGATTTCGTAGACTTTGCGCAAGGAGTGTTGAAAATTTTTCTCTATTTTTTAAGTTAGCTCCAAAATTGTCACTTAATTTTTTTTTTTTTTTTTTTTTGAATGGCAACACTCTTTATTATTAGCTCTAAACTTTTTCGGCTATTTTGTATAAAATCTTTCTCTTCCACTTACTACTTCCGGCTCAAATTTAAATTTCAAAGTTTGTTTCCAAAATAAAACGTGAACTCTAAAAATAGAAAACAAAATATTTAGACTGTTGTGCAGGAGCAAATGAATTTCCCTAGAGCGCTAATGGCATTTCTTTTTTTTATTTATTTTTATCCTTTTTTTTTGCATTATTTTAAAGTTGTTATTGTTATTGTTTTTAATGAATATCTTTTTTATCAGTAACTTCAAAACAGGTTTTTGGTTTAGCAAGGCAAAGTTTTTGGAACAGAAATTATGAGAACATTATGACACCTTGAAAAACTATCGACTTAAATGGTCAGAATGAAGCAGTTGCTTAACAGATGCTTATTTTTATTCATATTTGCGCTAAGCTACTTCATCTGTAGACACAGCAGTTAAGCGTAGCAAGACAGTATAGCTATAACTATTTCTTGTGCATTGCTATTAACAACAGATGCTCGCATCATACAATTACTCTTCTACTTCCTCACAATTTGAATTTTTTTTTTTTAACTCGTTTTCAATTTTTTACACATCAACTGCTGTCAAAGTTGGCCACAATGTCATGTGCCATAGTGGTTGCTGCGGCTGGTTGCTGATATAACATTGGCAACTGTTGCAAGTCAGTTGACAGTTAAATTCAAGATATTAAAAGCGAAAAAACTTTCAACATATCAACAAGCAGCGGTGTAAATAAAAATGCTTGCTGGCAGTCGACAGACCGCACTTGTCAGGAAGTTGCAGTCGTTTTTATTTTTGTTACTAGGAAAAAATTCTATATAAAAAAAAAAAAAATTTTAAAAAAATCGCATTAAAAGTTTATTATCGATCTGAATTCTCTGCAATTGTATCATGGTAGTAGTTGCTAGTTTCGCGCTACTTATTTAAACGATAAAATAATGCTAAGTAGAAAAACAAAAGCGATTGTGCAAGGCAGTAAAATATTGCAAATATACTCAGAAAATAACATGTTTTAATATAACAAATGTATATTTGATATACAAAAATCAATAGCCTTGGTTGAAGCATTTTATTTTTGACTCAATCATATATATCATAGCTACATACCGTTATTTTCGTAATAACTTTTAATCATTGGAAAAACATAAAAACAATACAATGTACGCTCATATACTTTTTTCGCTGACAAATTCAAGCAAACAAAACATTCAAAACCCACAAAAGTACAGCGAAAAAGCTATATGTGCGTACAATGTTTTCTTAGATTTCCCATGATAAAAACTTATTACGAAAATAACGGTAAAAAAAAAGTATACAGAATGCAAGCACGATTTGTAGAAAGTAATTCTAAATGTTGTTTTTGATATTTGCTTTGAAAATAATACCGTAGAGTGGCTTGGCAATGATGAAAAAAAAAAATTAATTACGTGAGGTGTTTTTTTGAAAATTCGGACCCCCCCCCCCCTCCTCTTGGTGAGATCTGGTGGGACCCCCCCTACTTCCCCTGAGATTTAAATTATAATTTTTAATGTAAATTCTATGCATGAAAAGTTGTGGTTTTCCTTCATCCTCTTCCCCCCCCCCCCCTTGGTGAGATTCGGTGAAATTTTGACTCACGTTATTAAACTGAAAACAACAACATATTAACGAGACCACTGTGAATACCACTATTGTTTGCTAAATTCATCAATAATATGTAGGGATTTTGTTTAAAAAAAAATTACCACAAAAAATATTTCCATTAAATAAAATCCAACAGCTGTTGCACAAAAATTTCAACAACATTTTTTCATACTTTTATTACCTATTGTTTTTTTGCGCCAACCAAATTGATGATTTTTCAATTTTTAATCAAATTTAAAAATGCAATTTGCATGTCATTGACGGTAACGTTGTTTGTCGCGCGCAACCAAAATAGTTAAATTTTATTGACACTTTTTTTTATTATTTGAATATTTAACTCATACGTTATGCAGTTGCATGAAAATTTCAAAGCAGCACAAACTTTATCACACATACACTTTGCCAACGTTTTTTGTTTATAATTTTTTGTTTTAAGTTTTTTATTATATTTTGAACTAAAATAAAAAAACACGATTTTATTTTTGCATACGAAATTCTATTTCTATATGCATAATATAGTATATACGAAAAAATATATATGTATATTTTTGAAATAAAAAATGCGAAATTGTACTAACGACTCATCTGTAAATCCAAAGTATTGCATTGACAGTATGCACACATATTAAAATTGACATTTAGTGCGCGGCATGCATGCATGACGAAACAATTTTTTTATAAAAAACAAACGCAAGTGTTGTTGACATTTCAGGCTTTTTTTCTTTCTTTTATGACATTTTCGATTTAATTATTTTTTTATTGCTTTATTGTTTAGAATTTTTTTTTTTGTGTGTGCAAACAATATTTGTTGTATCTTTAATATTGCACAATAGAATATTTAAATATTTTTTGTGCTATGTAAATTATGCATCACACTCGTCTTTTGAAGTATATTGGCGAACGTGTTATTAGTTATTGCATGAATTTATGCATAATGCTACAAAAGCCAAAGCATAATTTTAACTAATAATGTTAAAATATATAAATAATTTGTTGGCAAATATTTTTACAGCTTAAATAACGAGTAATGTTTTTGAAGTTTTTCGCTCTGTATGAATTTACCTTATTTTGCTAAATTTAAAATTTTTAGTAGAGCAAAAAATGTCAAACAAAGAACGCTGTATATGAAAATGAACCCCATCATAGGCACAAACAGTCTTCTAATTTATTGAACACTCTTCTGTTTACGGCTGTGCATGCATCGAATGTTGTCAGATATATAATAAAAATAAAATCAATTTAAAATTTATAAAATGAAATTTTAAAAAGTTATAGTTTCGTTCTTCATTTTGAGTCCTTTTAGTTATATAAAGTGCTACTCTCCAAAACTATGCTTGTTGCTTGAATATCTACTGCAAGTGAGCCAAGATATTGTACACCAATCAGCCTGCTCTAATCACTCTCAAAGCAGATTTTTGCACAACTAAATAGGTATAAGCTGATTTCAGAGCTGAAATCCAAATTCTGTACGGGATGCTGCTACACTAATGCAGTTTTTAAAAGTAAAAGATGATACCCGAATATCATTTAATATAGAATATTTAAAAATAATTTTTTTGTTTGATTTTTGAAAGACTTTTAACAATGTAAATCACATAATACTATGTGGCAAACTTCAATGGCAGAGAGTGAATGTCAGCATTTTGTACTCTAAATATAAGTCTTTAACTTATAGAGTACTCCAATGCTCAGTGTATGACCTTCAATGATACGCTCCATATTGTGATAGCGTTTCAATGCTTGCAAGTGCAGATGATCTTTAACTATATCGGAAAATCAGCGTTATTGTGGAACTGAGCTATAGAGCTCATTCATATCTTGAAAATATTAGCAAGTATAGCACACTTGCTTAAATCCATTCTAGTCATTTATGTAGCCATTTCACAAAAATTTCTATCAGTTTGAAGACCTATCTTTCTGAATGGCAACAAATTGAAACTTGTAAGCACAGCTCACTAACAATGAGTTTCTTTTGAACAGCAGCTTGTGAAGACCCTGTCAAGGTGCCTGTCAGTAAAGACTACTACGAGTACACTAGGGCTAGGATTCCGGATCTTGATATCATGGGGCCCCTAACAGGAGAAAGTTTTGTGTGATTGTTTAACGGGGAACGAGATCGGAGGATATTTTCTTTTTGCTCAGACACTCAATATAAAAGGTGTTCAATTTTAAGATATTTTTATAAATTTTAATAAAAGACCTAAATTTTGCGAAATCTTTACTTATTTTTAATAAAAATTAAATAACATTGGCTTCGCTTAATAATGATAGAAAAAATTGTTTTAGAAGTGACCTCCTCTGCTAGCTCGGCAGGCAGTCAAAATTTTACCAAAAATTTTGGATGTTTTCAAGAAAGCCCATAGGAAAAAATCGAATGGTGCTAAGTTGCATGATTTTAGTGGCTAATTCATGTCTGTCCGTTGAAAAATTATAATCGATTATTTAAATTCTCTTTCAAAAGATTGATTGATGCCGTTGCTGTGTGGCATGTTGCACCATCCCCGTTGAAATCATTGTATATTATAAACCTATACATGCAGATCTTTGTGTAAAGATTGGTTAGTTGTTGGTTAAGAACAAAGTCCAATAAAGAACAAAGTCATTTAAGTCAGTAATTTCCTAGCACATTATGAGTTAAAACTTCTATGAAATAAGAGCTTATGTGTAACACAATTTGAGCTGCAGAGTCTTTAAAGAAATGTGTTTTGAGCAGTACTTATAAAAGTAGGTTAGTGAAACTGAGGTAGGTAGGTGTTAGTGAAACTGAAAAGTACTACAATACCCTTGGCAATAAAACAAAACAACGTGGATGACGGTATGTTCACAACAATTCAAAGTTGAGGCCAATGCTGATTCACAATGCATTACAACAGTGTCAAAGGAACTACAACAAAAATAAAATACAACCAACTTCAACAAAAATCTTTCATATATCCCAGTAGACAAAAGTAGAAATGAAAAGCGGTATAGGAATGCTTAACTTCGGAAGAATTATCTTATACATACATACATATATCTTTATTCAATTATACTACCTTTTTTACATATATCAGACTCTGTCAAAAGTAGAAATTTAGATCTTCCGTGGAAGTGAAAAATTATGGAACTCTGTAAAATGGATTAAAAGATTTTTTTTTTTTTTTTGTATTAAATTGCCGAAAAAAAGGAGACATGCTGTTGAAAAGAGTAAATTTATTTAATAACGTATGAATTAAAGACATGTCTCGTGAAACGGAAAAAATTTAGTCTTTTGTAAAAAGTATCAAAATATACCTTCTGTGGAAGGAAGAGCAACAAACTTTTTTTGATGACTCCTAAAAAAAAACGATATTTTGATGAATATTTATGATAATTGAAAATATCAATGCATTTAGAATTGATATTTAGAAATGTTGACGAATTTGAATAGAATTTTTTATGTTTTATACCCGGTATCGAATGTAGGATATGGGAAGTATCCAGCTAGCTTCGTGTACATAACGAGCTTTATTTAGCAAAAAATTTTTATAAACCAATTGTGAACTATAAAATGCAACAAAATAAACAAAATTATTTGTGACTTCTAGTTAAGGCTCTGCTAGGCCTTCGATATAAAGGTGCAAAAGCCTTCATAATGAGACAGGCCTGCTGTTAGAAAGCATATTTGTTTGAAAATCTGAGTTCGAGAAAACCTTACATAAACGCTTACGCAGGCGTTACTATGTAATGTTTTTTGCTCAATTGCCTGCTGGGATGTACAGCCTCTGCGCGGTATGTACATATGTTTAATTATGAGTGGGTTTGCTTGTAGAGGCAATCAAAGTTTTCTTTCACTACTGCTGCTGCTATTTGTTATTGCTGCTGTTGCAGCTGGTGCTATTTTTGTTGTAGTTATTATGACTGCTGTTGCTTTCGTTTGCATATATCAAAAATTTTATTCGTAATTTAACATAAAAACAATTCGCACATGATCACGAAAGTGCTTATGCCAGTGATGAAAGAACCAATATTTTTGTAATTTTATTTATGATCAAAAAAAAAAAAAAAAAACGCGTTGCACCCTTAATGATTTTTTTTTGTAATGCTTGAGTGTTATCATTGGACTGACCAAAAATTTAATACTTTTTACAGCATTGAAATAGAAAAATTCATGAAATTGTTGAATTCGTTTAAAAAATTATTTCCCGAGAGGTACAGGATAGAGTTACTTTTTTATTCTGACGCTTATTTATGTTAGAGTTTATTTGAAGTTTGAGTGCAAACGGATTTGCTTTTAGGGGGCTGCACACCACATTATAATATCAATATAAAATACAATCAATAGTACTTGAAACAACGCATGTTTCGAATGTTATGAAAATTTTGAAATTTAACGCAATAATTTCTGAGAAAATAATTAATAGTAGGTAACGATATGTGTGCACAGTAGGCGTGTTCGTCAAATAATTTTGCGCTTTTTCATTTCAGCAAGCTACATTAAAATAAGTATTATATATATTACATTTTTGCAAGTTAACTTTCTGCACTTTCCCGCAATCGCCCATTTCATTGACTGACCCTAAATCGACTCTGTAGGTGGCATTGACAAGGATATTTATATACGCTTTACCACACGTTTGACGCTCCCTTCGATGCGTTACAAACGGTAGCACAAAGTAAATATACACTGTGTATGTAAGCGCATAAAAATTCAAGTGTTATGTGAGCGCACACACAAAAGGGTTAAGCAACCATCATATTTTCACTGTTTATACTTACTACGTTTCATTCAAAAGCCAGCAGGAAAAATTAAAGTTGAAAATTATAAAGCTCTACTACGCTGTGTCACCAATACTTTGATTTCTATTTGGGTAAGCAGCGCACATGTGTGTATTATTGTATTACTTACTGTTTTTGCTTTTAAAGTAAACAAATCTCATTTGAAATTTTTCTACCAAAAGAACTCGTTGTACTTTTACGTACGTACATAACTAAATAACGAAGGTTGGAGTTTCTTTTCAGGAAATCACTAAAAAAAAAAACACAAGGTTTTTTTGAGCACATTTTCATTATTTATGACATACTATAAAAGTATGGAAAAACATCCAATTAAGCATTATTGAAACCATAAAAAGGGAAAACATTGCGTGCAGTGAACTCAAATCTTGTTAAGACCTGTAGACTCATTAAAATTGTGGCAAAAGAATGTTAAGTTAACAGCAAAAAAAAATAATTGCAGTAGTAAAATTTTAAAACAGCGCTATTACAGTGATTAATGAAAAATAAAAATAATTCTCTAAAGTTAGTGGAAATATCAGATTTTTTTATGAAATGGAAGTTATATTGGGTGTGTTGTAGAAACAATAAAAAATCGAATAGCGCATTCGAATTGTTCGAATAATTGAAATAATTTAAATAAATGTTTCGAATAAATTCAATATTATGAATGATTTGAAGATCTCAAACATTTCGAATAATTCGAATGATTCAAATCGTTTGAATAATTCGAATGTTTCAAATAGTTTGAATAGTTAGAATAATTGGAATAGTTCGAAACACTTGAATAGCTCGAGTAACTGTAATAGTTCCAATAATTCGTATGCTTCGAAGAATTCAAATAGCTCGAACACCTTTAAAAGCTGAAGTTTATCCACAGATTTCAATAGTTTGAATTACTTGAATTATTTAATTCAGGGACCGTAAATAATCGTTATTTTTTATAATTAAAGTCAAAAAATCACTATGAAGGAGTAGCTGAAATGTGAGTTTGAGTATACAGATGAATTTCTTTTGACGAGAACCCTAGAAATATGACATAATTTTTAATTATGCGATTTTTATTTTAAAAATCAAAAATAATTGTTATAATGGATTTTTATTTTTTCGATCAAAAAATATTGTTACATTAGATTTCTATTCTTTTCGGTCAGAAATAATCGTTATTTTGCATTTCTATTTTTTCGATCAAAAATAATCGTTACATTAGATAGATTTCTATTCTTTTCGATCAAAAATAATCGTTATTTTGGACTTCTATTCATTTCGATCAGAAATAATCGTTATGTTGGATTTCGATTTTTTTCGATCAAAAATAATCGTAATTTTTAATTTTTATTATTTTCGATCAAAAAAAAAATCGCTATTAATAGATTTTAACATGAGGCAATTTTTGCAGTAGAGCTAGCATGCCGTGCGTTTCGTGATCGAAAAAAATTTAAATTAATAACAACGTTTATTTTTTATCGAAAAAAAAAGAAATCCAAAATATCAATTATTTCTGATCGAAATGAATTGAAGTCCAAAATAACGACTATTTTTGATCGAAAAGAATAGAAATCTAATGAAACGATTATTTTTGATCGAAAAGAATAGAAATCTAATGAAACGATTATTTTTGATCGAAAAAATAAAAATTCAATATAACGATTATTTTTTATCGAAAAAGATAGAAATCCAATTTTAAAATTTCTCTTTATATTATATACCAACCGATTTTCTAGTTTTCTGTTTTTTTGAAAAAAAAAATATTCATCTACACGATTTGATTTTAATATGAAATGCAGATATTAAAAAAAAGGATAACATAATCTCTTGTGCAAGGCTTAACACACTTCGGTCAATCTAAAAATTCGAGATAAAATTGATGGCACTAAATTATATATTTATACTGCTTATGCGTTTGAAATTTTGATATGATTTAGGGTACACCAAATTCACCGAAACCCCAATAGAAATCATGGATTAACAAACAATGCCATAAAAACAAACAAAAAGCTCAAACTTTAAGAAACTAAAACCAAAAAAAAAAAAATTTTTGATTATTAGCTGCAAATTTTCAGGTCAATAACTTATAGCTAAAGCACACACACCAGCAAAGCTAAGCACAAGAGGGATGTAAAGTTGAATTCAAACTTTTTAGCTATTAGCTTAACAATAAAATAAAATCGAAGTTGGCAAATAAAAAATGTTCACAAAACCAAAAAAAAAAAAAAAAAATGGCTTTACATATTTAAACTCAAACAAAATAAGCTGGGAAATTTCAATAAAAGCAGCTAATGGTTACAATGAAAAAAAAGGCAGGAAATTATCCACACACAAATTTTTAGCTTTAAAGCTGAAACTTTTTGTAATTCAAAACTTCGATTCGTTTGGCGCGATAGTAAGGGCGCGTAGAAGGTCGCGTTGTTGTTGCGTTCTTGATAACGATAAGAAAAGTATGTGCCAATAGCATTGAGTTTTTTTTTTTTGCACCATAGCTGCGTCGCTCTAATGGGCGATTAAATGTAATTAATTGATTTAATTAAAAATATTGAAATTAATTTAAATGCTTAATGGTGCACACGCATTTCAGCGGTCATTAAAAATGTGTGCCAACAGAAAATGTGTGAGATTTTTACGCTTTTAATTAATAGTAAATGAATTTCATTAGTAAATTGGATTTTTTGGCTTTTCTTATTGAAAATTGTTATGTGTGATATTTTTTTATTGGACTCCGATTGAAGTTATCTGCAAATATAATAAAAAATTAAATATTTTTAAATTACTTTTTAATTTAAGCTATTACTTACTCATAATTTACTAACTAGTTTTTTTTCAATTTATCAGCAACACAAGAGAAAGTATTTTATTGCACTTTATTGGCTTATACAACGCATGCATTATTAGAATCTAATGCCACCACATTTTTCATTTATTTCGTTTATGTTATCTTTCCTGATTCTAAACCAGTTAAATCCTCTTATGTTACGTAGTAATAAACACAAATCACATCTCTGCACAAAACTTAATATAACTTGCAGTAAAAGTATGAAAGTCCTTGCTATCATCGAATCAACCCCGCAGCTTTTACTGCTCAATACTTGCACATCTTTTACTTTAGCCATAAACAATACAATTCCCATCAACTTTTTGTTTTTTATCACTGTCAAAAGTTGACAATTTAAACTGTTTTTGACATTTAAAGCCCACATTACGCGTGTCCTTTTTTACAATGTAAACTTGACTCGTGCTATCATAAAACTAAGGATAGTTTCGTTTTGTCTGAGCATACATATGTGATAGATTGTTGACGAAATTTCTTTAAGAATAACTGATCCAAACCAGCACAAAAGTTTTATTTATATTTTGTTATCAAATATATAATATATACTTTACTTAATTTTTTTATAGTTTTAGTTCTTAAAGCTTAAAGCGCACATCACAACTGTTATGAGAAAATTAAAATTGACGAAAACTTTTCTGAGATTTATCACATCACATAGCGTGCAAATATTTTGGTTCTGCGTTCTTTGTTGGTCTTGAGAAACTAAGTAGCTGAGTTAGAACTCACCAGCATTCTCAACTTCACCAAGGCTTCTGGGTGGTTCACCCGCATTCAAAAGGACTTTTAAAGTAGAAGAAGGGGAACATTTTTATATATATGTAGGGTATCACAATGGGCAAACTGCCTTCGAGTGCATCCACCTAACCATCACATCACATGCTGATTTAAAGCCCATATTCTTATATAACCAATCTATGATCAAATTAGTAGATATCTATAGGATCGCGTAACTTCCGAACGACTTGACCGATTGAGATCATATTTTTTTTTATGTTTTATATGGTCTAGGGCAGGTTCTAAGCATAGTCTGGTTTGGAAAAAAAGTTCCGGTATAGAAAAAACTTAATTCTCCAACTATTTGACGCAGAGGAATGAGACTTGACACAAACATGTATAAAAGATATGAGCAAAAGAAAGTTTTAATGAAAACATGGGTTGTGCCACTCCTATCATATGAGAAAAAATCAAGATTTTTTTTATATCTCTGAATTATTTGATGCAGTTGAATGAGACTTGGTAAATAATTTTATACAGACAGCGACCATAGGTAAAAAAACGGTGCAAGAGTTTGATCTAAATAAAAAAAAATTTTTTCTCTATTCAAAAATAAATTTGCAGTTTATTCAAGTTCGTTCAAAGGTATTACCTAAAATTCATATACCTTACGGAAAGCATTGTAATAACCAATGCTACAGACTTTTTACCACACTAAAAATAAGTAAACAAAGTTTGAATAAAAAATTTTTTTACTTTAGAGTGGACCTACTTTATTTCAAATTGGTAACAAACTCACAAATTGACACTCTATATTTTTTCGTATTGTTCACTTTATACTTTAAGACCTAAACTATAGTTCAATTCGTGTACAGTGAAACCTGGTTAAGCGGCACCTGGATAAGTGGGAAACCTTTACAATTAAGGCTCACTTCAAGGTCCCAGCATTTTCGCATCAAAATACCTCTATTACTGGGATTATTAAACCTCTAGATCTGAGATTTGATTTTTGACGGCTTTGTGCGTTTTTGCGTCTATAACATGAGCTATTCCCTTTATAACTGGGACCGTTTAGAAATAACCTCTATAAGTGGGAAATAATATTTATGTGTGTTCTGATCAGCTGAGATTAGCGTCAATTTCAATGACGTAAATTTAATGTACACGTAGATTTCTCAGTATATAAGAATGTGCAATGAACTTAAGTTTAGTACACTGAGAGCATTTTGGCTCTTTCAATAAAATGTTGGCTAATGTCCCTTATAAATGACTGATTAAGAAATCTAATAATTTTTAATTTTTATTTAACAGTCTAAGTAATCTTTCCGAGTATAAATTTTCGTCTGAATAACATACGGTCGACTCTTTTAGAGATCTGGTACGGACTTGGGTAGTCCGATCATGCTCAAGATAGCTTTGGTAACGCATAGAACCAAAAAAAAAAAATGAACCAGCCAAATCTAACATGGCACTGATCAGTGTCTTATAGCATAAATAAGGCTAGCAAGCTCCTGGACAAAATTCTAAAGGACTTTCCCTGATAGCTCTAACTATGGTCCGGCTTGTCAGGCTAAATATTGAAAGCATATCTCAGAAGCTAACAGACTCCAGTTGAGTGCACAGCGTGACATGCATTATCATGTATTGTGTGTGGCGGTTGCTAAAATCAGCGCCTATGATTTTAATTTTTGGAAGTATGTATATATTTTTCTATTCTGATACTTTACGATATTCTAAGGTTCATAGATTTTTGAAGAGTTTTTATGTTAATAAATTCCAAAGACCCACCCTAGTACACACAAAGCCACATATACTGCGTATATGTTTCGGGTGATGAAAGCCATATCTACCTGTGATTGCAGATTGCTAGTTTTCTTCCGGTCAATGCATTTTTGTACTTCATTTAAAATTTCTTTCATCATCATCCGGTAACCGTTTCCTGCAGCCTTGAGTTTTATTCACTGCATGTTTGATGCTCGAATTTCAATTTCTCAAAATCACTGCCACCGTTGTTAAAGCAAATTGCGCCGCAGCAGCTCAACTTTAGCACTCACTAGGGTACAACAGCCCCACAATTTATGCACAAAAGAGTAATTCATACGTACAGTTTTGCACCGCTCAAATATCAACATCATTGTTTAGTAGTCTAAAGTTTTTTTTCGAGATATCCTCACTGCAGCTGAATTCAATGAAATTTCATGCGTTTGTGATTCGGTATGTTGGCAAGTTGCAAGGTTGCCACTACGCCGCAATGCATGCATTTGTAGG
The DNA here is from genome assembly GCA_963662105.1 of Meiosimyza platycephala. NCBI lineage: Eukaryota > Metazoa > Arthropoda > Insecta > Diptera > Lauxaniidae > Meiosimyza > Meiosimyza platycephala. The sequence continues at coordinate 94,484,030 of OY759210.1, forward strand.
ATATGAAATGTGAAAAGAAAAAGATTCAGTTTTTTTTTTCGTGCTGAAAAATTTTTCCATAACTATGTGCCTAGTGTTAGAAAATATTTTTGAATTTTCAGTGCTTCTCTTTGTGGTGCCGATGAAATGTTTCGCAACAACGTTTAGATGAAGTAAAGGCATACATTTAAACACAATGCAACGCTTGTGTACGCACAGTTTGCGTGTTAAGCTGGCTGTGTACGTTTGAGTTAAGTTTGGGGAAAATTGGTTAAATTTGGCTTTGTATTTCAAAGTTGATAAAGCAAGTACACTTGTCAGTTTAGCGTTAAGCGAGCGTGCAATGATTGCTCTATAAAAGTGTTATTGAAACAAGAATTTTAAAATTTGTGATAATTTTAACTGAAAATAAAGATGATCTTTGATTTGTTTGGGACTTTCCATGAAAGCATTTAGTAAAGTTTTTGATTTTGGCTTAAAAATTAAGGTACTTTAGAAAAACAGCCTTTTTATGCAGAAGTCAATAAGCTCAGAAGAATTCATTATTAATGATATATTCGCGAAGAATTAAAATTCTCTCCATCCCTTTAGGGGGTTTCCATACAATAGTGGTGTTTTTATTAAATGTATTCGCAACGTTCCCAATGCTAGCAGGGTGGCTCTAAAAGGTACATGTATATGCCCAACCCTCCTTAATTTATTCTTCCCAACATTTCTTCAGAATATACTAACTCCCTATCGAAACCCCTTAAGGGGTTCCCCATACAAAATTTAATTTATTACAGAATTTGGCTCTTTCCAACCCACGATGGCGCTACTAAATGTTGAATGCTATTACCAATCCCGATTAATTTTACAAATCTATAATTTTTTATCAATCTACCTCTTTCTGCTCCCCATTAAATGGGAAAAGAAAGAGAGGGAAAGAGGGAATCGGATCGAAAACTCCTTCACTATTTCATAGCTAGTGCTCAGTGGAATCGAACCTTTGAATAATAATTAATTTCTCGGTATAAAATTAACTTGGTGCTCACCACTTTTTTTAATTGGATTCAATCTAATATGACCACTTAAATTTGAATACAATTAATATTTTACTTTTGAGCCGGAGACGTCAAACAAACTTAAGTCGGAAAAACTAAAAGAATGTCAGTGTAAAAGATGTTTTTGAAAACGCGTTGAACAAACGAAATAAATGTCGTTTCTAAAGCCTATTAAGTTAAATATGTTCAGCTTATTTTTGAAACCAATTTTTTTTGTTTTATGCTTAAGTTGTTTTTGCATTGTTTTACTCAAAAATATCGATAAATAATAATCGATAAATCAATTAAAATTTTTTAGCATATGTATTCAAAAAAAATCACTCACTCAAATTTTTTTTGTTTTATACTTAAGTTGTTTTTGCATTGTTTCATTAAAAAAAATCGATAAATAATAATCGATAAATCAAGTCATCGATACATTAAAATTTTTAAGCATTAAATAAACTTCACTCACCTAAAATCCTGCCTTGCAAAGCAATGTCCTAAAAAGCGGCACTGCAACGTATTGCACTGATATGGTTTCACCTCGTTATGTACTTCATATGTTATATTGAAACCATATACATCAAGCAGACGATCCAGCGCACGAAAATGCGTACCATCTAAAGAGGACATACTGAAACGCACCTCCAAGTACTGACTATTAAATTGCACAGAAGCAACTTGTGTCACATCATCTTCGGTGAGTTGAAAAACACGATGTGCCGGTACTTTATAGTCATCGGAGTAGTACATGTACTCGGTAAATTTGAGGCCGCCCAGCACGTACAGTTGTGTCAAGTAAACGACAATTGAGACATTCGATGATGCTGATGATGATGCAGTTGCTGATGATGAAAATGCCGCTGTTGTTGTAGCAGACAATTCAGATGCATCAATAATCCAAACGCATTCTATGGGTACATTAAATTTACGCGGAAAATTTGGTGTTTGTATGATGCCATAGCGTTGCTTAAGCAAACCACCACAAGTAGGCTGCAATGCAGTCGCTGTCAGAAAAGGCTTTGTAGATTTTGTTTGTTGCTTTGCGGCAACACCAAAAGCTGAAATACCAAATGGTAATGATGAAAATGGTGGCGGTGGTATTGGCATTGGTACAACGGGTAGATTCAATTGTGTATCTAGATTTTGCAATTCGTTAGCAGAGTATGAAGTGACTTTTGTAGTTGGTTGTCTTTTATTGCGATGCAATTTTTGTGTCATTTGATTTGCAACAACTTCAATTTCTTGCGATGCTTTTTGCTGCCAAAAAGTTGTATTTTCTGTTGTAACATATTGTTCATGTACCCTATTAATTTGATTTGCCCAATTTGTGCGTTTCCTTAAATTTTGCTCACTTAGTTGCCGATAGTTTTTTACATTTTTGCTAAACGCTTTTTTACTGTTATTTCGTTGTTCCACTAGCTTTTCAACGTTTTTCGCAGCATTCGAATTGTAATGCGCTCTATTTTTATATAGATAACTGGCACTCTCACTCTCATTGAATTGCTCATATGTTGCCGTAGGTAAAAGTAATGCCAACAACAGCATGTACAGCAACAATTGTTGCAGCAATAAAGTCGTCATCGACTTTGTTTATCGTTGTACTTTGTGCTCTCAATTGTTGTTGTTGTTGTTGTTGTTGCTGGTGCAATTGCTATTGCCTTATCTCAATTGTTATTGTTATTTGCTATATTTGATTTTTGTTGTTTTTGGTATTTTATTTAATTTTGATATGAATTTTATTTGTTGCTTTTTATATCGTACACCACACATTTGTTCTTTTATCAGTTGTTGCTCATTTAAAAATGTTGCTGCCAACCCGTTCTTCGTCTCTCGTTCTAATTAATTAGATTTTCTTTTTTTGTTTTGTTATCTGTTTTGTTTTTAAAAATATGGATTTTATCTTAAAATCTCTATCGTTCATTGCAAGCTCTTTATTTATAATTGTATCCGTGATATATTTTCATATTTTTGCACTTTGACTTTCTGCAAAGAGAAATGAAATAATTTTTAAAATATATAAATTTTTTAATAAATTTTGTTTATATGTACAAAAGAAGGAGTATGGAACATAATAAAGTTTTTGCAGCAACTGATATGAAGTGGAAATGCTAAACTCTGCTGGTTTTTCTTTTCCTTTTGGTAAGTTTTCGCAGTTACTTACATAGACTTATGCGGAATTTAACTCTTTCAGATTTTACATAAAACCAAAAATTGTTCAATTCTGCCAACCAAGCAATGAACGTTATCCTTTTATCTAATTATGTATTTCCTTCTCAACCATGTTATGAAATTGAAACCTGTTTATTTTAAATTCATTTTAAAAAAAGCGAAGCCAAAGAAGAAGATCCAACCACAAGAGTAACCTATAGAAAATTCTCAACGGATATGATTAAATATGCGCACAGAGGAAATTAAAAGCTTGACTTCGTAAGCAAATACACACACATTATCAATAACAGGCACATATGTACACATACTTTGAAAATAACAAACATTTGTTAGGGTGGGCTTTGTGTATTTTTACAACATGAAAAAATTATGTGACTTTGAAAAATTTCGAGAGTAAAATGTGTGCGCGATAAAAGACATAACAAAAAAATTCACTACGAAAAAATATTAATAAATTTGGGCCTTTCCACACATATGAAAAACTTCATCATTTATATTATACATATACATATATCATTGATATATTATTATCATTTGTGGTTTTATTTGGTTATATTTTTCTTATTCCTTGTTGGACGACTTTATCGTCTTAATATTAATAGTTAGAATAGCTTAAAAGTTTAGCTACTACAACATATAGTTCTCTCAGCTGTTTAGCTTGGAGCCTAGCTACTACAGCATTTAGCCCTCTGAGCTATTTTGCTTAAACCTTTAAACAAAATAAAAATATTTATGCGGTTGACTTTTTCGTTATTGCTGGAAATAATGGTTATTAATAAGTTTAGCTACTACAACATTCAGTCCTCTTAGCTATTTAGCTTGAAGGCTTCTAAATCAAATAAAAAGCTTTGTGCGGTTAATTGGAATATTTTATCGTTTAATTATTAATAGTAACTACTTAGTATCGTATTGTGGTCGAAACTCGACCGTACCCACCAAGTTTTAGCTTTGGAAGAATTTTGCCGACCTATGACAAACAAAACGTCTTTGTCCATGGACCTCATTTCACCTCATCTCACCTTGCCTCTAACTCATGCAGCCATGAACGCGATCAAAATGCGTTGATATAAGGAATCATGCGCGTATGTTGCCTTTATTTTACCTGCCTTAACGGCACATATTATAAATTATTTGTTCTTTGTGCACATCAAAAACAGTACCTTTCAAATGATATAAATTTCATTCCCCTATCTTTATAATAATTACTAAAAAAGTGTACCATAAGTTTCAATGTTTACGTATTAATATATAGATATTAGCTATTACAGCACATAGCTCTCTAAGCTATTCACCTTACAGCCTTTGAATAAAATAAAGAATTTTGTGCAGTCTATTTGCTTCATTATTGCTGAAGCATTTCAAAATTAAGATAATAATAGTAATATTTTCAGAGTTTAGCTACTACAACATTTAGTGCTCTTAGCTATTTACCTTGAAGGTTTCTAAATAAAATAAAAAATTTTGTGGGGTTAATTTTTTTTAATCGTTTTTATGATTTGTAAAATAATAGTAATAATTTCAGAACTGCAGGTTTTAGCTTTCTTAACTATTTAGCTTGAATCCTTTATATCAAATAATGGATTTATTTTTAAGTAAGTAAAACAAATCGTTTTTTTTTATAATTTTTAATGGAATTTTCAATATACCTATACAAATAATATGCATATTAATTCATAAAATTAAATTGTATGTGTAAATAAAAATCATTTTAATGTATGTTTTCATAAAATGTGCTTAAGAAAAAAATGTTCGAGTTTTTTAAAAATATGTTGAAAAACTAATATGTATATTTCTCAATCAAAGTGGCACCCTAAAATCCCAACGTGCACATAAACTTTTACTTTTACATGTAAACACTGCTTTGCATATGAAATGTTTTAGCAATGTACCATTTGCAGTAAGCGGATATCCGGAGGTGAATTTCTAAACAGCGCTTCTGTGTGCGGGCCCAATATGTGTGTGCTTGTGTGGGTGTGTATAAGATTAGAGCGTATGTGTTGAAATTATTTATGTAGCATGTACATATTTTGCATGTGGGTGAGTTCAGCTAAAAGCAAACTTACTTACACGCATATATTTTAATACACAGAGTATCTATTTTTTTTATATTTAAGCTTCATCTCATAGAAAGTTCCATACACTCACACATATGTATATGAGAACAAAAAATAATTTGACTGCTCAATTTTTTAAGTCACTTGCATTGCGTATCTAATAGCAAAAATTTCCCTAAGGATATTTGTTGTTTATTTTCTATTTAATTTTTTTTTTTTTTTTTTTCATAACACTTGTGTTTTATAACTTGTTTTGCACATGTATCAGTTACATCTTCCCACATTAAATATTTATAGTGATGTGTAGAAAAAGTTTTTACAAATTTTTTATATAATCACTTTTAGTTGAGATGTTTTAAAATTATGTTAAATCAAAGCTATGCTTTCTTCAGATCTAAATTTTGCATTTAAAACAATAATATGTAAATTGTGCTCAACTGGTAAAATATGCTGAATTTAACTTTATAGAATTATTTATAAAATATTAAGATTTATAGAAAAAATACAACTGAAATTCAACATCAATTGAGTTAGCTGCTTTAATGAACTTTATGAGAGTATTCGGCAATATTTTCATATAAGAAAATTATTTGAAATTTGTTATTATGTGTACCTGTTCCGCTTCCCAAGAGTATGCTTAGAAAAAATCTATTTCAAAATGGATCACAAATATGGAGAACTTCTCATTCACAATGCTTAGTATTAAATGTATTATTAACCCACCGATGGGCGTATGAGTCGAGCCAGGCCCAATTGGTATTCAAATTGGTATATCTTTTTTTCTAGGTATTTCTGAGTGAGCCCCGTCCATGACTTCCTCAAATAAGTTAAGGCGAACGCAATAGAACATTAAACGATACGCTTGCGATATATTTGTAATACAAAATTTAATTTTAAACTTTTTTCCCAGTCAAGTGCACATGGGTCTGAGCAGACCCAAAAAATTTTATCATACGATATTTCGTAAATAACACCGCTGAAAGAGGTGTTACGTTTATGAAAGACAAAAACCAAATTTTTTCAAATGATGGAGAACAAAAACAGCTAATACTACAAATCCAAAAAAGTATATTTTTTGTGAAAAGAGCACAATGAACACAATAAAAATGAATATGATACAACCTAGTAATATGAATTATTTTTTTCAAAATTTTCTTCATTTTTGCAAGGAATCCCCCCAAAAGGGTTGAGATAGGGGGCAATTATGTTCGGAAAAAATGTAGGGAGGACCTGGTAATTTATTTGACCTCTCAACGGGTCACTCCAGGAAAGCTATGAATTGTTTTCGAAATTTTCTCCATTTTTTGTAGGGGGACCACAAGAGGGAAAGTATGTTTGGAAAATATATTGGAAAAGAAAATATAATAGGATCTGCTGATACATATGAACCCTCTACAGATCACTCCGGGGGAGCTAAGAATTATTTTTCCAAATTTTCGAAAATTTTTGTATTTTTTGTATGAGGACACCCAAAAGGGTGGCAGATAGAGGGTAGGTGTGTCAAGAGAAAGGTTTAAGAGAGTAAAAATAATAGAAGTTGGTCTAACATTATAGCCCTGCAGAGGCGTCTGAGAAGAGGGGGAGTCAATTTCATAATTTCACAAGAATATCATTTTTGCAGGGAAGCCCCCCTAAGGGGTAGTGATACGAGGTAAATATATACGGAAAAAATGTTGGAGGAGAAAAAATAATGCGACCTTGTCATACATTAGATCCATTTAGGGGGAAGCTTCGGGGAGATATTAATGATTTTCGGTAGATTAAGGACCATTTTCTAGTTTTCAAAACCGTGACGGGTCCATCAAATGTTTTCTGAAATTAAGCAAATCTTACGTGGTTCTTATTGGCCCCAATACGAAACTTTTTGTGTCCGGGGATGCAAAGCTTGGAGCAACTTTAATATTTTAAACTACTGCGCTTCACTTACCGCCTCGCACGTCATCGCCCATCAGAGGGTTAAAAATGCCCAAAAATATGCAATATAATCATTTGTACACAAATTTAGCTCTTCAAGAAGAGTTATAAGTTTGTCGTATGGTAGATTCAATAATCGTGCAAATGTTTGCTGGGTTGTAATTTATATAGAAAGTTTAAACAATATCTTACCTAACTTACTCAAAAAAGGCAGCAAATTTTTAGTGAAAAGCATTAAATATTTGCATATTTCTACAAGTAAATTTAATAAACATATTCCATAGGCACTTTGTGCTGGTTAATGAACTTTGCATTGTTTTAATTAGAAACAGAGCTGAAAAGTTTGTAAACCCTTACATGCCATACATAGAGAGTATAAACCAACACGAAGTAACAAACACAAAGAAAATTATCCAAGCTTTACATTGAAATTATGTAAATTTTCGTTGAGTTTTGTGCGTTCAGTGTTTGCCAAGGCTTATTTTAAAAATATACACAAAATAGTACATTGATGCCATTGGCATGAAAAATATTAATTTTAGAAAAATCAAGTTTGATGAAGTTAATGATAACATACAGCTTGTGTTTAATTTTTCAAAGATATACTGATGACGGCATACTAAAAATGTGAGTGTTTTGGTTCTGATATACATTGGCATGAAAAATTGTCCCTTTGTCTTGTTACTTGTTTTTATAAAGCCTTTTTAAAACAGCTTTCACACTGGCAATATCGCGTTTTTGTAGTGTCATTTATGTTTAAGCCCATGTGCAACAGCTATTTTCCGCGTCCTTTGCAGCATGTCACATTAATCCTCTCAAGTTTCCATAAGGAGGTCTGCTGGTAGCAGCTTGCATGTTAGCTTTAGCCATTAAAATTTTGTGGCTATTAAATATTTATTTGTTTGTATAATGTTATGATTTATAATTAAAATTGATAGTGGGTTTTTAAACCAGAATTTTCAAACAAAATTGTGTTTGTCAACTTTGGGCTTGGAATTTTATTGCATTTTCAGAATCACCAGTATTAAAATTAAAGATTCCATAGCAACCAATACTCTGTTCAAAAATAAATGTTTACTTTTATCAATATAAAAAAAAAGAAAAAAAAAACAACCAGATGAAATCTCTTATCAACATCAGTAAACACAAAAGTTGTGGATTCTTTTACATATCTTTGCGGCTTCGTTTTTATTTTCATTTCAAAAGTAAAGTACGACACATGTAAACATGAAAAACCCATTAAAAAAATTAATAAATAAATAATTGATAAAACAAGGCAATAAAAAAGTTAATAAAAAGTAAGAAAAAAACGAATATTTTCTTACTTCTTGTTGTTATTGCTGTTGTTTTAGAGCAACGAAAAAAAGTACGCATTCTTTAACAATTAACAATTTTCTACATTTTTTTTTTTTTTATTTCAAATTGCTCTGTACATTTTTATCATGAAATTTTTTATGCTTTTTCACTGATTTTCTAAGGTAACAGCAAAATTATCGTTGTATTCTCTTCAGTTATTCTTGGATTTATATCACAACTATACGCTCAATTTTTATTACATTGAATAAATTTTTTTCACTTTTGTTTATTTTAATTATACGAAACGTTACGCATTGATAAGAAAAATCTTTCGATTTCCTTCAACTGCAGCGTTACAAATTCATTCGGCACACGGGCGTTTAAAAAAATCTCTTACTAATTATTTGAATAAAAGTTTTTCTTAAAGCTTGAAATATCAATAGTTCAAGTTCAGTCAAGAAATATTGGCATAAGTAAAATATAAACTTTTATTCGTACAAAGAATAATTTGAATGACAGCTCGCCGACTAGATTAGTGAAGTTTCAGCAACATTTTAATTAAGCTGATGACACATCTTCGTGTTGGTATTTTCTCCAATCAAATTGTTACATAATCGTTTTAAGCTTATAATATATAAGTGATATCTCGTCTAACAAAAACATTACCACACGATTTTTCTGATTTTTCGATTAGTTACACTGCTTTCAGGTTTAGCACTGAAAAATTCATCACTTTTGTAAACTTAAAATTGATATTCTACTGATTTGTGCACTAATAATGGGGCTAATGATTGAAAATCGAACAAACTAAGTCACGCAAAAAACCATGTGCATTATCATAAGATTTGTCGGGTAATTGTATAAAGCTATCACTTCAAAGGTTCACTAATGCTCAGATACCAATGACTTGATGTATGCTATTACTCGAATGCTGCGATATTTGAATCAGTTAAGGGCTTGTTTAACTGCACCACTTAAGTACATTATTTTACCAAAATTTGATAAAACTGAATACATATATGGACAAAATGTACTTGGTTCACTTTCGCGCCGAACCCTTCGATTCTTTCAGTAGTCCTTTGAACGCTTCAATATGTAAACTTCCGATTTTCGATTTGGCTACTAATCCAACTGCATGCAACCTTTCCGAAACAAATTTGCCATAAGTCACTAGTTCTAAGAAACTTCGTTCAAGTTCTAGTATAAATTAATTGAAACTGGTCTGATGAGGCTATGTACAGTTGTGGACAAAAAAATAGGATCATTAAGAGCTTAGAAATTTACATTAAATTTTTTGGCAACCTTTGCACGATACCAAATGAAAACTTGAGAGGAATTATTTATAGATATTACTAGCTCCGAAAATGATTAGTTAGAACCTTTGATTACAAACTGTAAATTATTTATACCCTCGACATTACGAAATACAGCAGTAGCACGTGAACAAAACAATAGGGACATCTCTTTAATACAATTAAATTATTAATTTTGTGATTAAAGTAGACATTGTGAGTACTGATTTTATTAATTAAAGCTATATATTTGTTTATTAAGAAAAAAAATCATATAAGGACGTTCAAATATGGGTCGAACCAAGCATTTTACAAAAGAAGAGTGCGCAAATACGTAATGAAAAAAAAACCAACGAAATATACATATTTCGATCAATTGGTCGTTCTCAAAACGTTATATACAATGCTCTAAAACCAATAAAAACACAATTTAAAATAGTCAGAATACGTAAAACTACACAAAATATGACAATCTTATCAAATAAGGGTTAACGCGTGACCCATTTAAGGGCTCTGCTGCAATAAGAACTAAGCTGGGGCTGCAAGTTTACTGCAGTACTGTTAGGCAGAGATTAGTAGAAAAACATCCATTTGGAAGAATATCGCGAAAGGTGCCCGATGTTGACTTATTGGCATAGCCAAAATCGTTTGCTGTTCACGAAATCCCACATTGATTGGGCAGGTACTTAGAAGAGTGAAAACTGGCGAAATGTGCCAAATTCAACAACACACGATCTTTCTAGATAAATAAGTCAGAATCGGGCATCCTTCGCGATATTCTTCCAAAAGAACGTTTTTCCACTAATCTCTGCCTAACAGTACTGGAGGACACTTGCAGCTCCAGTTCAGTTGTTATTGCAGCAGAGCCCTTAAATGGGTAACGGGTTAACCCTAATTTGATAAGATTGTCATATTTTTGTTGTTGTTTTTGTTGTCGATGTTGTTGTTGTTTTTGTTGTTGTTGTTGTTGTATAAAGAACGTATACCGTTTTAACGTATAAAAAACTTAATGAAAAAAAATTTACACAAAAACTAACCATTCGTCAAAATGACGAACAAGTAGCCTGTATATCAAAAATTCTTAAAACCCCCACAAGCAAGCTTTCGTCAACAACTGACAATGAGTTGCTGTGGGAGTACATGCAGCTAGCTTTGATAGTTGGAACGAGAGAGGTGAATATCTAACTGGGGTTCGTCAAAATGGCGAAGGTTAGCTAACTAGGGTTAAATTAAAACAAATTTTATTTTGTTTGGATGAAACTTTTGGTCTGGGAGGTGATTGTACTTATTTGGATCAGTATAAAGCAAACCAACAGAAATGCATATGCGTCAGCATAACATAACTTGTACACAAGGTGATTCAGTAATTCAATATATTATTTTTGATTTGCAATTTTTATTTAATCAAAACCAACTTTTATTTTCCTCATCAAAAAGTTAAAATCAAAAAAAACTTTTGTGTTCGTAAGAGTCCAAAAAAAAAAAACTTTTAGTTTTGGTTTTTATTATTTGAGGTTACATTTTTTCAAAATCATTAGCAAAATTTGGTAATGCCAAAAGAAGAAAAATAATTTTTTTTCCAACAGCAAAGTCTCAAGAAGTATACCGCCACTGACAACTTAACTATTTTTTCTTTTTTACTTTTCAAAATTCTTGCTATCATATCAGCAGCGACACCCCGGCATCAGCAACAGTTTCAACACTGTCAACAACTACAAATAAGAAAATAAATAAATCGAAAAAACAAAAAAAAAAACAACAGCAACAACAGCAGCAACACTTGTACCTATTTATTGTATAAAGTGTTGTTGTGTGGTGTAGTGAAGCGATTGCTTGTTGGTATTTCACACCGCTGCTATGGGTGGGTGTCGGTGGGTAGTAGGCTATGCTACAACACAACCTGTGCAGCGCGTAGTAAATTTCCAATTAAAATCGGTTGCGGTAAATTAGTCGAGTTATCAGCTTCCATAGCGGCAGGTGCTTCACGTACTCGTACGTTTCGGTCGCTTATATTCTTTCAATGTTTGCAGTCTGTTAAATACAAAACGCGATACACGCGGCAGGTCTTCAGGCAGTGCAGTTACGGATGCTTGAAAATTCGTTGCTGCAGCGGCTGCACATTGGATTGTGAGGCAGTGACACGTTATATGCATTTTTGAGACGTGGTTTGTTTTTTTCTTTTGTGGTGCAAAGGTGGGCGTATTGCTGTCGTATATATATATTTTTTTACGTTAGTGCAAATAATGCTATTTATTTTAAATGCGCGCATCACTGCCACTAGGACCTCTGTATATGAAATATAAAAAAAAAAAAAAAAAGTTGATGTGTTACATATCATGTACTTGTACATGTGTGTGAATGTGTGTGTGCCTTGCAGTGAAAACTAATTTTGCAGCCAAGTGGAAAACTTAAAAAAAAATGGAAGTTAAAGAAATCATAAAAAGAAACATTGAGTGAAATGCAAACCAAGTGAAAAAACAAATTTTCTTTCATTCATTCAGTGTTAAATCCGGAAAAACTCATTTGGGGTGGTAGTAAATTAGTGGAAGCAACCGGAAAAACAACAACAACAAAATTGAAAAGCACACAGAACAAAAGCAACAAAAAAACACGTAATTTTTTGGCAATCGGAAAAGTGTATGTGGCCAACGTGCTACCTGCCTGCTACTACCGGATATATTTAAGTGTTTGCGTTACGCAGAGTATCAATAAATAATTGGATTTTAATGTGAAAATTAATGGATTTGCGAATTTAAATTGAACGGATATATGTATGTACATATGAGTGTGTGCAGGGCAGGAATGTGCAAATTAACGTAGTGATAAGAAATTTAATTTATGTATAATGGCTATAGTCAATAAACCGACGCGTATGGTGTGAAAATATTATGCTAAGTAGCACTGAATAGTTTTAAAAAAGCAAATAGTTTTTGTAACAAAAGCCTCGCTTTTTTTCATTAAATCAAAAAGTATGCGTTTGACTAAATGCCAATAACAAGTTGAAAATTATAAAAGAGTTAAAAGTGTAACTATTTTTGATTAAAAAGGGACCACTGCTATGACGCTTTGAGTTCTAATAACTCATTGGCAATAGTTTTTCTAATGATTTCATGAAAGAAAAAAAATGTTTTTGTATTTTCTTTTGAATCTTTCGCTCAAAATTTTATATTTTCTATTCTACTGACATTCCTAAAAAGCTACGCATACTGTACTTTGATTCCATAGTTCAGGAACATTGTTTCTGTCTTCTTTGAAAATTAATAAAAAATCACTAGTTTTCTCCAAATGATTATCTATTTTTATTCCTACCTTAAATGATCTAAGTTGTCCGTTTGAAGGAGCCTATTTCTTCTACAAAAGTCCTTGTTCTATACCATTCTTCCTATTTAATTAAAATATTGCTTTAAAAGCCATGTTCATGGGGCATGGGCAGTCAGAATTTTGAAGAAATCGAGTTTTTTTATTGCATTTTCTTAAAGTATAATATTTTAGAAATATATTCTGAAAAGATGAAGTCAATCCGACAATTACTTTTGGAGTTATTCGACAATAACCAAAGGGCTCTCGGTAGTAAGAGTAAGGAAATTCATTCTTTCATTCATTCATTCTCGTCGTTTTTCTCAAAAATATGTTTATGGAACTGGTGAACACTGTCACTCGAAAACCGCTCTATACATTTCAATGAAATTTACACAGTTTTTGAAAAACATAAAAGGATTTTTTTTTTTACATATCGATTTTTTATGAACAATTAATTGTTGGTATTTTCCTGAAAATCTGGAGGTAAATTTCCTGAGGCCGCCATTTTGTTGATTAAAACAAAAAACCCTCGATCAGGCACAAAATTATTTATTTAAATAACTAATTTTTCTTATCCGATTGATTTTAGATGATTTTCCTAGGATTTGTGTTGGTCACCGCTAGGCACTCTGTATGGGATAGGGTCCAACACAGCTACTTGTAACTTTTTTTATTTTTAGTTTTTTTTTTAAAACTTTCGTCACGTTTAGTTGAAACATAATGAAATGATGCCATATTATCATTTTTATTAAATAAATTAAATTAATACCAAAAAAAATTATTGAAAATGCTCTATTTTTCACGCCTCTGAATGCCTCTGCTCCCTTAAGTAGAAGGTGCTTCTTACTTCTGCTTCGAACTTTCATATAAAATTATATTAATGAAAGAAAAAAATTTCATTAAATCGTTTTAGTTATATTTTCTATAAAATTCAATCGTCAAATATTTGACAAAAATATGCTCGACAAATTTAATATTAAGTTTGAGTATAGGTAGATACCTTAAAACTTATAATAATGAGATTTTGATTTTTAGGCTGTAGGTCAAAAATAAAAAATAACGATTTATTTGAATTTTTTAATTAATTTTTTGTCCAATATTTGTCAAAAAGATCATTCCTTTTGAAATAATTTTGAAAATGTATATTAAACGTTGTAACGTTCAAAAATGTTGTTAAGGCAAAAAAACGTTGAAAAGTCAAATAAAATCGAAAAGTTTAGAAATAGGATTTGCGCATAGATTTCTACTTATATATACAGGGTGTCCCAGTTTAACTTACACAGCTGAATAAGTCAAAAGTCAAGTTAGAGGTCAAAGTGACCCCTGAAGATCATTTCAAGGTTGAATTCCTGCTTGGTGCAGAAAAGCTGCACAATATTGCCTTAACTGGCTGCAGCTTTTCTGCGCCAAGCGCGAATTCGACCTTGAAATTACCTTCAGGGGACACTTTGACCTCTAACATGAACGTAGAGTGCTCTTCCGAAATCCGAGGTCAAAAATAAGAGTTTCCAGTTGAAAAATTAAAGTTAACCTTCAAATAACCTTGAAAATGTAGGTCAAGGTCATGGCTAAGGTCATGGCTGGATCAGTCCTTTGATACCCATCAACTTTTATTTGAAAATTTTTTTTAATAACTAGCAATTTTTTGACTTTTTCAGCTGTAAAAGTTAAAATGGGACACCCGGTATATGGCCAAAAGCTTATATTTCTTCGGAAAAAATCATCTTAAGGCAAAACCAAATAATAGAATTTGCCACAAAAAAAAGTTTCGCAAAATCGCCATTTGGGTGCGTCCACTGATAGTGGGTCAAGTGGCTAGAAAATAATAGAAAAAATAAATCGAAACATTTTGATCTGCTCTTTGCTATTTGATCATCTTTTTTTCGTGGTGAAAAATGAGTTTGAAGTTTGAGGCACATCACTGAAATATGGCATAAATTTTTAAGATAAAATTTACATGAATCAAAAGAACAACTCTTCCAGAAAATTTTCTTAAATTTTCAGAGTGGAATAGCAAGAAATGCGTAAATGACAAGCAAATAAAGTCAGCATTATTTAATTATTGTATGCATTAGCAATTGGCACGTGCAAGTTTTTACAAAGGTACAAGCTTAAGGAATCGTGTCAAGCACTAATGCATACAATAATTAAATAATGCTGACTTTATTTGCTTGTCATTTACGCATTTCCTGCCATCCGTTTCTGAAAATTTCTGGAGATGCTGCTGAAAAGTTAAGCATTTCAATCGTGAAAATTTTGAATTAAAAATTTATGGAAGATATCAGAGAAACGTTCCGAATTTCAAATGTTGTAACTCAGCTTATCATTTAAGCTTAGTGAAAGCCCACCATGATTAGTTTCCATTAAATAACACCCAATATCTAATATCACTTAATATAGAGATTTTTTTCTAGCTATTTTTGCTTCTGTGATAGTATTGTTTTTGTATACATTTCCTAATTTTCAAAATCTTTTCAAATAATTTTAACAATTATACTTGCTATCTTTTTTTATTGTAATTTTGTTTAATTTGCAAAATGTCACATGAATGAGTCATGTAATACTATGTAGCATTCTATAAATAAATTAACTAATCAACACAACAGGTTTTTTTGATTTATATTATCTAGGAGCGATTAGTTTTAGCTGCTGTTGGAGCTTTATCTTAATATAACATAATAAATGCAATAGAATATTATTGTTCAGTTTTTATTTTCCTCCCCAATTATAAATCAAGCTTCATAGTAAGCATGGACACCGATATATTGAGAATGAATCTTATCAAATGATTGATTCTTTTTTTCTATCGCTGTCTGCATGATTCATTGACTAAGTATGCAAATAATTAGAGAATATTAAGTAAACAATTTATGACAGATATTACATAGTGGAGTACATTGACACCATGCGCGTTGAGCTGTTTGGCAATTTTGTGTAACAATTTTTTATAAATTCAAGAGGAAGCGTTGATTAAATTATACAGTTAAAAGTCAAATATGTTATATTTGGTATAATAAAAGAGAAATAAATAATATAGTTGTATAAAAGTAGATAGTTTATTTATAGCCCCAATTTCAGAAAATTTAGAATTTCATCATGTTGAACGGTGGTGTTTATAATATTTTTATAGAATTTGTAAAATTTTCTTTAATAACGTGCTTAGGACTAGATATAAATTTTTTTTATGCAGCATCCAGTACTTCAAAGTATTGAACTTTATAGCCAGCGCTGGCTGTATTCAGCAGAACTTCTTATATTGAATATGACAACATCTACTTAACCCTAGTTCGGCCGAAGATTTTTGTAGCCTCATTTCGGCCGAAGTAGTCACCCGGGTGACTATATTTGAAAATATGATAAATTTTGGATATAGTGGAAATTTTTTAGGAAAATTGGGAATAGTTCAAAAGTTCTGAATCAAAGAGACATTTTTGAAAAAAATTTAACCTATTTAAAATAAATATCTGGCAACACTAACAGCTGATTAGTTTGACGGATTATTTACTGAATATTTAAAATTGTTTTTCCAAGGTCACATGACATTTTCGATAGAAAATTTAACGTAGAATACGATGGTGACATTAAAAATTTGATACAGGGTGGGAGTAATTGTTGAAAATCGATTTAAAATTTAAATGGTTTATAACAATATTAATTTGTTAATAATTTTTATGACAAATTATTTTTTTATTAAAGTTAATTTTCTTAGTGAGTCTCCAAGCCAAAAATCACTAATTCTCAAAATTTGAATTCGCTCCATTTTGGAAAAAAAAAATTTCAAAAAATTTCTCGAAAACGTATCTCTTCTTTTTCGATACAGAACTCATAAAAAAAATTCACCCAACCAAATCAAAAATGTTTCGGTCAATTTTTGTCAAAATTCGTTCGGTTTGTAAAAGAATGTCCCATATGGCTGATTCGACTGAAATGAGAATAAAAACTTCAGTAGGTAACAATTTCAAGTGTTTTGTGTTTTTTACACTTAAAATTCATTAGTTTAAGATGTCAAGGAAGATGGGCTAAAAAAATTGATAAAATGAAAAATTTGAAATAGTCACCCTGTCGTTTCTAGCTTTTGCTCACATTCTGTTAATTGCTTTTCTGAAGCTTTCCATGTTTTGGCTATATAATGTTGGACAGTAACTCATTATATAGCATTTCTTATATGGAAATGGTTTGTAACGCTTTGGCGCAAAATTAACTGAACCAGTTTATATAATGTTTGTTTTTTTACAACATAGTTGCTCTAAGGAAGATTATTGCATGCTTATTTTTTTTTTTTTTTTTTTAATGCTAAATATCCTTTATTTTAAAATGAAGTCTATGCAAAACCTTACACAAAAATTGTCGTTTTGCTTTTTCGTTTTTCTGTACTCACATTAATCTTCTTAGTGATAGAACTACTAATACTTAAGTTTGGTGAATTCGCACACCCATAATTTTTTGATTCAATCTTTCAGTTCCACTGTTCAATATGTTCGAATAATTCTACTATATCATGTTCATAAAAAAAATAAAATTTTCCAAAATTTTTAACATATCCTGATAAACTTATATGATGAAAATAGCATTATTGATTGCCGCTTTATCTAATATAAAATTGTAAGAGGGTAGCATGAAAATATTTATTTAAAAAAATATATATCAAATAAAATATAAATTATTGTTTTTGGCGCACCACTTGTGCTTGCGCCTGGCGCTAATGCTCATTCTGCCATATATTAGAATTATTTCTGTTTGTTTTCAACTTCATAAAATTTTAAAAATCAGCGATTAATTTTAGCCAGCAATCTACAAGAAATCAAATTAACGAGAACCTCAATTTTTTTGTGGTTCAAAATAAACAATATGGTAATAAAAAAATAAAAAAACCGATGATAAAACTAAGATTTATCAACTGATATTCAATGTATACTATATAATGTGTAGCACAATCTTTGGCCGTAAATGTGTTTATATAACGGAAAATAAAATTAACGCTAATGAAGTGTGAACGTGTAAATGTGAACTATAACAAATTTGTGTAAAAATTACATTAAAATATTTTTTTTTTTTCAAATCTAAGTGAAAAATAAAATTTCCAAAGAAAATGTCAAACTCAAGTACTTGAAAAAAATAAAATTATCCAACGAATCAACACGAAATGAAAAGCGTTCTAAAAAATATGATAATTTGTTTTTTACAAAAAAAAAATTAAACCGTAAATATTGTTATGAATAAAAAATTAAAAATATTTTTTTTACGCTTATATTAAAAATAATTTCTTTAAATTATATAAAATAGTGAGCAAAAAAATCAGTTAAGTTTTAGTAACGAAATGGCGTGCTTTCCACGTATTTTTCATCCGCGCAAGAAAAGTAGCTTTGATCCAGCTGATTATGATAATTTGGATACACTTTTGGATACAAAACAAAACAGTGTGGTGAGTATTATGTATATTATCAAGCAATTTGTGTACGTAGAGTTCATTCACTATCTCAAAAATGTTGAATTTCATGCGCGATATCACAAAAAATTATGAATGATATTGCAATGATAAGACCACGACAAATAAAATCAAAATTTATTAAGTGATTAATTGGGTTAATCAAAAAAAGCCAACTATACTTCCCAAGCAAAACGTCAAATTAATGACGTTAACAGACGGTGCTATAAATTTGTTTTGGGCTGTCAAGTAGCTTGCAATATTGGATTATACACATGTGTACGAGCATTGAAGTACTGCCATATACTATAGTTTTGAAATGTGGCGCTGAATGATTAGAAATATTTTTTTTTTTTTTTTTATCAAATACTAAATATAAAAGCTTTAGTGTATTTATTTACTTAGCTGTTGTTATTGATGTTTCTTATAGTTGTTTTTTTTTTTTTTTTGTCGTTGTAGTGGCACTTATGATAAGCATATCATATCGCATAACGCTGTATGCGTAACATTAAGTTAAGACTATTTTTTCTCACCTTTCATATATTTGCTAGATAACTTATCATTTGTTATTGTTTTGTGTATTGTGGCATTAAATTTTTTTAATTCAATTAATACATAAATTAGTTATTTGTTGGTTATATAGTTTTGTATAATAAATATTTGCAATATTTCATAATATGTGCAATAATTGCGCTATGATTTGTTAGAAAACTATGAACACGTGATGCAATCAGATAAAGCCTTACGTAGCATAATGTGAAAAATTATTTTGAAAAAAAACTTTGTACAGGTATAGATATAAGTATTGAAGAAATTTTCAAAAACAATTTTATTATTTTATAATTTAATTAGCTGTTATTCTGCCCTTTCCAGTAGGTGGCGCCATGAGTTTGTTTTGTGTAAATTCCCCATATTAAAAAGTCTGACAAAAAAGAGTAGTTTTGCTTAAACCTATCGAGCTTCAGCATATTCTTCATAAGTCGTTTCATCTTGATAATAGCACGCTGCCGCATTTACTCCATCATTTTTGATATTTTTTTGCTTTATATAAAATGAAACCCGAAACTGAAATCTGTAACTAAAATAAATTTTTACAAGTCGTCACAGAAATCTGTCTTTGAAAACTTGGCCAGAAGTTATCATAAGGCAATGGGTTTTCCATTTTTAAGCTGTTATCTTTGCAAAACTTTAGCAAAAATGCAGCAAACATCTTGACATTAAGTTCAACAGGCTTTGAAACGTTCAAGCCACAGAGATTTTGAATACTTGAATTTGGAGTGACTGGAAGGCATTGATGTTTAAGCGAAAAAATCAAACGCCGCATATTACAATTTAAATGTATGAACGCGCCATTAAAAAAATAAATGCAAAATACTTAAGTATTCTTATATAGCATTTGCTCGATTTCAGAATATTTTTGATTGGATTAAACAAACGCAATTGAGTGATAGCTATCTGAGTTAATCGGAAAAATTCCTCGTATTAATTTAATCGGTGATTTGCACTTTAAAAGCCGATTACACGGCATAACTTATCGACTTGTGTGACTAATCGGCGATTAAAAATAATTTGCACTTAAATCCACGATTTAATTGAGATAAGCTAAGAAGTCTTAGTGAGATAAATTAAAAAAAAAAAAAGTATTAAAAAAAAAGACTAAAAATTTCTTGATGTTCAAAATCAACTAATGCCGTGAACAGAATACCGGCGGTTGACGTAAATACCATTGCAGCACTCTCTTCTCCCATACGATTTTCTCAGCAAAAATTTAATGTTTACTCTCCTGTTCATTTGTAACTCTCTTTTCCCATACGATTCTGTCAAAACCGTCGTACGTCAACCGCCAATATTCGGTCCACGGCTTAACTTATAATTTTGTAGTAATATTCATTTTGTACGTCTTTTCAAAATTGCTGACGCAACAAGCATTAAACATAAAGCAGTCATTACAAACCACTATTTACAAAAAAACGATATAAATAAAAAATGTGCTATTTTTTGTTGCCAGTGTGAAAGCGATATTGCTCAAATTAGAACTGCATTGAGCTTTCTGATTGTAGAACGGAAAGTAAACTTTTTTTTTGGAAAAAAAGCAATTGAAGTGCTATGATCATCAAAGGTAAAACATTTGTTTCAAACTACCAGCATTCTCATCGTTTTGCTAAACTTATTAAAAATGACATTCATGAGAACATATTGGTCTCTAACTCAACCTCTCAAGAATACCTGTTTTCGGAAAATCTTCATCGACGAAGTACCCTCGTCGTCCATACTTGGCCTTACCACACAAAACAGAAAACCATGAATGAGTGATGCTACCTGGGATATCATAGAGAAACGAAGAGCTGCGAAACGCGCGAGATGTGAAATGCAATTAAGAGATCAGAAGCAAGACGCCGCACAAACATGCAACGTTCTTAATAAGGAAGTAAAAACCTCCAACAAAAAGGACAAACGAAAGATGTCAAGCAAGAGACTCAGACAACATGGTCAGTAAAAATTAAAAAAACTGGAGCCTATTAACGACTGCAGGATGATCAGCTAATCCGTTGAATAGACAATTTTTCGGAAGCCATAAAATGTCCACCTCCACCCTTAAGCGCTCCCCATATGCTTCTCGCTGAGAGAAGATCACAACGATGGATATAAAAAGCAGGAAAGTGTCTTAAAAGCGCTGGAGCAGCGGAAGCATATCCTATAGTTGGAATCTTTCCCGTAGTTCACCACTGTACTTATCTTACCAAAATTTAGTAAAAAGAAGGTACATCTAAAGACTGGCTCATATGAACTTTAGTAAAACTCTCAAAAAAGGGTACCTTAACGATATGCTAGAACTACAGAGGCATTATGATTCTATCAATTCCTTCAAAGGTTTTGACAAAAATCATTCTCAGTAGAGTCAACGAAAAAATAGAACCACTTGATCAAATTAATAGTCTTTGCATTATCGTGAATCAGATAAATGAGTGGCAAACTTTTCATTAAATCGAACTTTTATCGACTACAGTACTGATCTTGAGCCCGTCCTAGGTGTGTGCCAAGGTCGTTTGCTGTCATCAATCTTGTTTCTGAGTATTTGACCATGTGCTCAGCAGAGCTCTAGACTTTGTAAATCGCGGCATTCATTGGACTCCCAGCGAACATCTGGAAGACCTCATGAAATGGCTTTTCAAGCGCAAACATTGTTTTTCTAGTGCTGGGACATATTCAACAAATAGATGTTGATGAATAAATGATTTTGTTTCGTTTTGTTTCTTATAACAAATGTCAAAAATATGGAAATATTCGAAAAAGTTGATAAAATCAAAAAAATTGTAAGTAAATGTCGAAAAATTTGAAAACGTTGAAATAAGTATTAGAAAATCTTGACAAAAATCGTTGAAAATGTTGAAAAATCTTCGAGAAGCCGATAAATATTAAACAGATTTGCAACAGTGATGGACTTTTTAGTATATTTCAGTATATTTTTTGGTACATTTCGACTATTTCTTAACATTACAAAAAGTGTCAAAAAATTTTCATATAATCGAAAAATGTTCTATATATTCAAAAAT
Organism: Meiosimyza platycephala; assembly: GCA_963662105.1. NCBI lineage: Eukaryota > Metazoa > Arthropoda > Insecta > Diptera > Lauxaniidae > Meiosimyza > Meiosimyza platycephala. Next base: position 94,506,041 of record OY759210.1, read on the forward strand.
TTTCAAAAAAATTTAATAAGACTGTACTCTTGTATAGATATTTTTTTCAAATTCGATAGTTCTTAACCGATATTCAGACATCAAGAATTATTTATGTGTTTTTGTTATACGCACAATGATAATTTCATTAGTTATACTCGTAATTGCCTTTACACGTTTTATTGATAATTTATATGTATGAGTTAAGAAAAGTATATTTCCAATATATATTCGGCTAAAGAGTCTTTTTTAGGCAGTGATCAAATTATTAAACTATAGTATAGCTACACATAACTCCATTATCGAAATATGGTCCTTTCTCATGGACGCTGGCAGTTGTTACAAATTTATGAAAAATTGCACTCATTTGCAAAAAAAAAAAATTAAATAAAAATAAAATAAATTTCTAATAAATTGAGTTTAATCTTCTAGAAGAAATTGTCAAAATATGAAATAATGAAAGAAATGATATTTTGTAAAAATTTTAGAAATTTCAATAATTTTTTTTTGCATAAAAATTCTCTACTCAGAAGTTGTAATCTTTACGAAATACTGCATTATCAGGCGATTTTCCTAAATCTAAAATTTTAAAAACGCTGTATGCATTCTTATAAATTATGCAAATATTAAAATACTCTTTATTTTTAATATAATATAAATAATATGCCATTAAAGTAGAGAACAAATAGTTGAATAGATTGTTTTCATAAAATTTTCAAGCATTTTAATATATAAATAATATAAGATAAAAGTTTTTAAAAATTAACACAACATTAAATAAATTAGCATGCAGCAAAAATAAAAAGTTTTTATTTGTATAAATAATTTTTATTTTCATAACGAAAGTTTGGTTTTTAAACCAACCAACAGCTTTTTTAAAATCTACTTAAGAGTTAAAACTAAAAGTAAACAAATTGAAAACGTAAGTATTTAAATAAATAATTCGAGCAAATAAACTGCAGTTGTGTAAATAATTAATCAACTGCTGGAACATTGAAAATTTTTGTTTGTTTTCATTTTTATTTCTTTTTTTTTTTTTTTGTAATGCTTATAATGCGAGTAAGAGGAAATGATAAAATTTATTATTCAGGAAGACATAACGATAATTGTGGGACTTATTTCTTGTAGATATGCATTAGAGTGGAGTAAAAAAAATTTTTTTTTAAATATTCGTGGAACAAAATCTTTGTGTATACAAATACATAAAATTGAAAAAGAAAAATTTTTGTCACTTGGAACAAATTCACTATAAAAATAGAAACATTTTTGCTGAAATTGTGCACAAACTTTGTAGATTTTTCAGTCAAAATAATGCTCTAAAGGGGTCATCAATTCAAAACAAATTCGACAAGTTTAAAAACGACGTGAACGTTCAATGAGTTGATGAGTTAAATTATGGCTGATAACCCAGCGATATTAATGCGTCTCCGTTCTTAAGAATTATGCATTTCAAGACAATTTTACGATTCACTCTAATGTGTGCGTGTATTTTGTAAGTGTAGTTGTTGCAATCCAGCTGTCTGACTGACTAGCTTTTAACATTGATAATGCATTTTCAAGGTAATACCTTGCTGACATTAACCCTGGTCGTAAATATAAAAAGCGGCACTTTTTCTTATAAAGTACATACATAAGCACATTCGTTTCAAATTGCTATCAATACAAATTATTATTAAAAAAAAAATTTAAACACATTTCAGGAAATAGCAGTCATATAATGACTTTTATCAACTCAAACTCACAATAAATTTATTATCAAACTTTTGCTTTAATCGAGTGAAAAATTACAAAATCAATTTATGTTTATCCTAAGCAATTTTGTTTGTGTGTCAGGCTCAAGGAAATGAATTTCCTTGTATCATTTATCACTAACTTTCCTCTTTAAAGGCACACTTTACTTTCTCCAAGTTATTCTACATACATACGTATACTCGAAAGACCTATACAAATAAGCAACAAAATATCTAAGAATATCAAGTTGTATACAAACATAAATAACGCGTACAATACAAATACAAACCACTTCAAATACAAATATATCTGTTTGTGCATATACATAGAAAAAGATGATGTGTCTGCATTTATTTCATTCCACTCATACAATAGAAAAGCATACATACGCAATAATGACAAGTTTAATAGTCTGCATCTTTCTTTGTGTATCACAAAAAAAAAAAAAAATAAAAAAAAAGATGAAACGACCTTGGCAATGTTATATATAGCAAAATTTTCTTTCTATTTTCTTTTCTTCAAAAATGTTGAGAAGATATTTTGTGCTACAACAACAACAAAAAGTCGCCGTATCAGCAAAGTATTTCTATGATAAATATTACATTAGTCGTGTAATGTGATTTTATTTTTCTTTTGCTTTACCTTCCGTCACTGTTGATAAAGGTATTGTAACATTAATGCGAATACAAATGTTGCAACAACATCGATAAGGTCACCACCGGTGAATCATGTGTGTGTGTGTTTGTTTGTTTATTTGCTTATATGCTGTTACATATTGTGAGGTAAAAGTAAGCATGAAATTAGGGTGACATTCAAATATCGAAAATATTTTTTTTAAGCAATTGAAATATAATAAAAGTCTTCAGGAGTTTTTCACCAGAAATTGGTACTTTTTGAAACAATATAATAGAAAATTGTACTTCAAAATATTTCACGAAACTTATTAAAAAAAAAAATTGTTATTAAAAAAAATATATATTGCCCTCAGTAGCGGAAAGGGCTTATATACTGAGAAATATTACAATTTAAGTTTTTAAAGAAACAAATTAAGCATGAGAAATAAAAAAAAATAGCAAATTACTTTTCATAATAAGTATTATCTTCAATCAGGCCGTAACTTACATACCCTACACTCAGACCAGGATTTACCTTAGAGGCACATTAGGACAGTGCCCTAGGGCGGCAAGAATTTGGTGGCGGTAAATATTGGAAACTTTGAAAATTTTTTTCTAAATTTTTTAAGTGGTAATGCATTGGTGAGGGTGAGGGTTAGAGTTACACAGGGGGAAAAAGTGGTAATAAATCTAACAAAATGTTGGCAAGAAAAAAAAAGTCCTCACTTTTGATATTAAAATTTTTTTTTTTCATATTCACCAGTGAAGAGGGGCGGCAATTTGTGAACGGCCTAAGGGCGGCAAATTTCTAAATCCGGGCCTGCCTACACTGTAACGCCTACTAGCAGAAATAATCCCAGTTTCTGTTCAGAACTTTTCCAAATCATTCGTACGTTAAATAATTCTATAAGTATTACGTTTTGAAGACTCCTGCTTAAAGCTATGGAATATACGGACTTGGCCAACTTAACCGCGGAGCTTGTCAAGTACATTACTTTACAAAATGTGTATTAGATCATAGCTTGAATTCTATGCTAAGAGTTTAAATATAATATAGGAAGGGAAACCTGTTTGGTTAGTTTCATCAAAATGCACCACTATTTTCCTGTTTTTCTAAAAAAGTTTGACCAAAAAACAGGTGGCAACCCATATTTGGGACGAGATTCGGCAATGCAACCCTATATATTTTATTAGATTTCATCAAGGTCTATCGTTTGGCATTTAAAGCTGAAATCTCAAACCATACACATTTTTCTGAAAAAACAGGTGGCAACCCACATTTGGGACAGAATTGGGCAAAGCAACTATATATATATATATATATTTTATTAGAAATCATCAAGGTCTATCATTTGACACACATTTCAAGTTGCAATCTCAAACCAAAAACGTTTTTCTGAAATAACTTGGACCAAAAAACAGGTGGCAGCCCACATTTGGGAGCAAGGCAACCCTATATATTTTATTGGAGATCATCTAGGTCTATCAGTTGGCATACATTTCAAGCTACGATCTTAAACAATAAACTTTTTTCCAAAAAAAAAAATTAAAATAAAAAAAACAGCTGGCAACCCACATTTGGGATGGAATTCGACAAGATTATTCGAAATATTTTTTTTAAGGTTCATCAAGATCTTTCATTTGACATGCCTATCAAGCTGAAATCTTGAACCGTAGATATTTTTCTAAAAAAAACTTGGCGCAAAAAAACAGGTGGCAACCCATGTTTGGGACGGGATTCGGCAAAGCAACCCTTTATATTATATTTAGGTTCTTCAAGCTCTATTATTTGACATACATTTTAAGCTGGAATCTTAAACCATAAACTTTTTTCTAAAAAATGGTAGCCCAAAAAACAGCTGACAACTCATGTTTGGGACAGGGAACGGCAAGGCAACCCTATATATTATATTTAGGCTCTTTGAGCTCTATCATTTGACACACATTTCAAGCTGTAATTTTATATACTCTTTATTTAAAAAAAAAATGGCCCAAAAAACGGGTGACAACCCATATTTAGGACAGGATTTAGCAAGGCAACTCTATATATTGTGTTTAGGCTCATCGAGCTCTATCATTTGACATACATTTCAAAGCTGTAAACTTATACACTCGACTTTTCTACAGCCTGCTCTTGGGCTATAATAAAAAGTAGATCAACCCTAATGCTTAAATGTTTAATCATAAAATGTCATCAACTTAGTGTTATTAGTATCATTTAGGTTTATTTTCTACTTGCAAACTTATTTTTCTTTTCTTTCTCTTTAGTAATTTTTCTTCTCTTCACTTGCCTTTGTTATCTTAGATTCTGCTATTAACATCATATATGTAACATTTAAGTCCATTGACTTTTTTGAACGATTTTCTATTTACCCAACTAAACTTATTATTTCATTTTATTTTTGTACTTCATTTATTTTATTTTTATTTTTCCTATATCACTTTAATCTTGCTACGGAAACTATCAAATGAATTGTCAAATGCTATTAGATCTTCCGCTCATTTAATATTTTTTTTTTTTTTCATTTTCTCAATTCATTTTATTGCTAAATAGAAATAATAAAATCAATATTTATTACATTTGATGTATTGATAGCAAGTGTAAGCAATTGTTCTCTAAATTGCTTAAACTTTTGTTTTTGAGCTTAGATATTTTTGTGTAAGATTCCTTGGAATATATAAATAAGTTTATATAACGCCATATTTTGAACTTTATGACACGTAACTCAAGAAATACAGCAGCTGCTACTTTGCAAATATTTAAGTACTTAAGAAAGAAGCTTGAAACATTGCCATAAGTGGAAAATTCAGGCAATATTTTTTTTTTCTAAAATTTTCGAAGGAATAGGACTTATTTTAACTGCGCGATATTTATGAGTGCTAATTGTGAATCTTTTGCAATAGTCATTGTCAAAAATTTCTTCAGTTAGATCTCTTCAGTCGATCCAATCCATTTGTTTCTTGATATATATTGTAATATAATACTTCTTTATAAAAAAAACACTGCTCAATTATCCCTACATCAAATAGTTTTATAGTGAAAGTAGATTTGCAATATTATTTTCCAAAAACAATCAGAAGAACATAAGACTCAAACCAACAAATAAATCACAATAAAAGAAAACTATGCCTTTTCCTCTGCCTTAAATCTTGTCATAGCTTACAGTACCAATCTTTAGCATCTGTCAAACAAAAGCCGCTTCAGCTTTCTAAACAAACAAAAAAAAAAAAACCACAAAACATCACCCAAAGCTGTCAAAAAAAACTGCTACGCTATCACAATTTCAGACTAGCAGATAAAAAAAAACCATGGACTAATGCTAAAAACTTCCTGCAACATCGGTACGTAAGGCGACTGCCAGCGCACCCGTAACCGCCGCCGCTGCCGCTAACGACATGTTTAAAATGTGACATTTCGATTGTTATGCAAAACTTTTGATGTTGTCACGTTACGCGTTTTGGTTACGCTGCGTACTGCATAAAATGAAAAAGCTAACAAAATTTCAACTAAGGTGTCGTCGCATGGCATGTGGCAACACTCATGTATTGACATGTTGTACAATTTGAACTTTTTGTTACTCGTTGTTGTTTTTTTTTGCCGAATTCAACCCCCCCCCCCCCCACTTCAACAATACGAAAAAGGACCAAATAAAATAGCGGCAGCAAACAACATTGAGCAGGAAAAATCAGTGGAAAGAGAAAAATCTTGAAAACGTAAAATCAAAAACTCATACCAAATTGACACATGTAAAAATAAAAAGTTTTGAGCAACCCAGTTGGATTTGTATATAGATATTTTAGGGAAGAAAAAATTTTCCACAGTCAGCGGAACGTTAAATACATGAAGCTATTTGGGTTTGAAATTTATATAATAAATGGAAATTTATTTTTCAAAACGGCAGATACATGTTTTGCACTTGACAGCACAAGTGCTCTGAGGGCAACAAATCTTAACAACCAAAGCCTCATTAGTTTTAAAGCAACAACAACAACTGCATCATCATATGTTTATTAACTCCATTATGTCTTAAAGCACGAATCTCTTATCCTTGTTGTTTTTGAATTACAAAAGCTGCTACATTGTTAGCTACAAAGTTTTATAAGTCCTTCAATATGAAATCAAAGGAAAACTTCCATTTCGCAGGAAAGTGGCATTGTGGGCAAGATTGTGGGTTTAGATGCACTACTCAATATTTTAATTTTAAATATCAGGCAACCCCCTACAGTAACATTATGGGTCATATATTATTTTCTTGAAATCTGCTTCAAATCAGTCTACTTCAGATAGCCTCATGTTAATAAATCTTACGTTGTCAGAGGAAGAAGCTTCGCTAAGAATGCGTACAAGAGCTGCTGTTGAGGAACCCCCGCAGATTTGTCTGAGAGTAAAAAAGGTGAGAGGAGTGGTGAAGGAAAGGAATAATAAGAGGATGAAGGAGAGCACGAAAGAGGAAAAGGAAAAGGCAAAAGTTAAAAAGGGAAAAGGGAGAAGGGAAAAAGGAAAAGTTAAAAAGCGAAAAGGGAAAAAGGAAAAGGGAAAAGGGAAAAGGGAAAAGGAAAAAGGAAAAAGGGAAAAGGGAACAGGGAAAAGGAAAAAGGGAAAAAGAGGAACGAGAAATGGAAAAAAGAGAGGGAGATGGGGGAGAGTTGCAGGGTAAAGGAAAAGGAATAGAATAGTGAAATTGCTAGAAAGATGGAGAGCGGCAGCAAGGGAGAAAGAGTGCGAAAAATTGAGATAGAGCGATTAAGAGGAAGAAGGGGAGGAACAGGAAAAGAGAAAGCAACCGTACAGGTGCTCATTGGTTAAAGCTACAGTATCTTTGGAAAATTATCTTAAGGCGAGCTAAAGCGGTTCATCACTTTGCTAATGAAAAATCTTTGATATTTTCTACATCGATAGGTAAAAAAAATTTCGAACTAACGGGTACGAAGTGGACCGAGCATATCAAAAAAACCGTATGGGTTTCAGAATTCATTCATGATCTTTTGCAGTCAATAGTCAATGAAAGGAAAATAAGGCTCAAAATTAATTCTATATTTGAATGGTGAATTTCAATTAAAGATCGGAGCAAACAAATTTACTTATTTATTTAAAAAACATTGGTTCAATAGATCGGCATTAAAGTGTTTGTCAAATTAAGCCACCACTAACGACCAAGCAGTAATTTTTGTTTTAAGAATCACAACCATCACAGTTCATGCTTTGAAGGATATAAACTTGAAATCAAATTCAATGCAACTCAATTCTAACTGGGTATGCGCGTGTGTGAGCGAGCATTGCAAAAAACTTGTGACACAACGTTTAAATGCGTCTGTGTCACACATTTGATTAAACCAGCAGCATTTGCCTGAAGCGAAAAGTTTGACAAAATCGGGTAAAAATGAGAAAACGCAACAACAACAAAAAATCGAATTGGAACGAGAGTTGTGTGCGTTATTTTTTTTTTCGTTCATTTCTCTCATTGTCATTGCTGCTGAACTTTAAGGAAATTTACGCTTTATTTCAAAGCGCTTTAGGTAAAATTTTCAATTGTTCAAGTTATAAAACTTCCAACTCTACCTCCCACGCTCACTCGCTAAATGATAAAAGAATTTGCATGCATAAAAAATCCATCAAACGCGAGTTCAATACAAAACGATTAAGTGGGCGTAATATGACAGAGCATGTAATGCGAGTAGATGTAGCTGTCTTGTGAATTAGGGTAGCACATTGTGACAATTGTCTCAAATTGCTTGAAGGGGGGAAACAAAATATAGCGTGTAGTAAAAAAAATAAAATGCAACACTTATTCTGGGAATTTATATGTATCTTTCCCCTATAGCAAATGAAGTATTTGTAAGAGGATGTCGAAAAAATTCCACTTTTTTTCCAACTGAAAGATCAAAATCTTAAAAACAGCAAAAGTTGAGTTGCTGTAATGCAGGAAAATGTAAATAAAGTAAGGAAATTGCTGGAAGATTTAAAGACAAAATTTAATTTAGTGCTTTGAAATGAAGTGTCATTTTCAGTTTTTTTTTTTTTTGTGAATTTCATTATTTACACTTCATTTTCAAGTTATTTTCAAGTTGCCTTTTCAACTTTTTCTTGCTTTGCTACGTTGAATTTAATTAGATCACGTGAAAGAATGTGAGCCGCTTAACGTAATGTTAACGTTTATTAACTTTTGATTAAATTACGCATGCATTGAGGAAATGAAGTTAGTGTGCGCCTGGAGAGAATGAAATGTCGAAATTTATCGCATGACTTATACTTTTTTTTTAGCTTAATAAAAATGTTAAGTTGTTAGGTTTTTTTAATAAATTTATCCGTATTTAATAAGAAGCTTCGCTGAGTAAGTGTAAAAGAGTGAAGAGTTCATGAGAAACACAAAATTTGATTTCAATTATGTATTACCTTTCAAAATTACTTGTCGTTCGGCCTACAGTAAAAAAAAATTTCAATACTTGACGTAAAAGCTTCTAAAACGTAGTAGTCGAAGCGTAAGTAATCCAATTTTGCTCGCTTTTTATTATCTAGCAGTGCATTCGCAACACTTTTGCGTGTCCCGGATTTTGTTTGTAGCGTTTGAAAGGACCATACGTTCTTCGTTGGCTGAATAGCCGTGAATGTTTTTTTTTTTAAATTAAACCTTACTCATATGAATGTCAATTAAAGAAAAAAATTAAAAAAAAAAAATAATCACACTGTTGCTGCACTCGGAAGTTTTGTAAAAATTAGCGTAAAGTGAAAAATTAAAATTATATAGATTTACCTAGAACTTTCTATAATTATGAGTAATATTTTCAAATTTTTTTTTAACTTCAAGCTGCGATATCATATAAAACTTAGGACTCTTGTACCTAAGTTAAGTGCAAATGTTTTGCATACTGAAAATTAATTACAGTGGAACCTTGATAAGTCGAAAACCTTCCAAACTCGAAAAAATTTTGTCTTTCCTTCTCTTCAAGCCCCAAAACCTCCATTGCTCGAAGTCTGACCCCTCTATAAGTCGAAATAATTAGTGAGTCCCTACATCGAAACTCAGAACATATTTTCCCTCTATAACTTGAAAAAAAAATTTAACCTCTGCATCTCGAACATAGCAATGTTTGATTTTAAAACCTCGATTATTTGAAACGAATTACCTCCATAGCTCGAAGAAAAATAAGATACTGACTTTAAGAATATGCCGACAATTTTCATTGTTTGCATTGTTTCTTAGAAATCAATGTCTGTGAAATGATAGAAGAATTTATGAACACGTGGTTTCTCTGTACTTTAGCGAAGTTACTTTAATGTCGAAGTCGAAGTCCTCCATAAGTCGAAAATTCTATAACTCGAATTTTTTGGCGTCTCCCTTCAAGTTCGACTTACAGAGGTTCTACTGTATCATATTTTGGCTACTAATCAAATACGATTTTTGTTCCAGTCATCTTATATTTGATATAACTTTAATACTATGCTTCAAAATCATTTTTATTGAGGATATAAAAGAAAGAGAAAGCTATAGATATTAATAAAATTTAAGACTACGGACAAAAATATATCAGCATTTTTTTTTTTTTTTTTTAATTTCATTGTTAAAAAAAACTGACTTTAGGCCTTTCATTAGAACTTCTGATTCTCTGTCAGAATCTTTAAGAAATTTGGAAAATTTTTGAAAATTGCTTTATATAGTTTTTTTTATGAAAAAAAAGAAGGCTGATTTTCTCAAAAGCCCCAAAGATTTTTACACTTAAAATTTTATTGTGGATTTGTATTAACATGAGAGAGAAATGCAATGAGTTTAATGCGCACATTTGAGGTCAGGAGAATTTTTTTTCCAAAATCAAAATGTCAATTTCTTTTTTTCATCATTGCCAATCCATTCTACGGTACTATTTTCAAAGCAAATAACAAAAGCAGTATACCAAATTACTTTCTGGAGATTGCGCTTGCATTCTGCATACTTTTGTTTTACCGTTATTTTTGTAATAACTTTTTATCATAGAAAATATATAAAAACATTATACGCACATATAGCTTTTTCGCTGCTTGTGCTCATGTTGGTTTTGAATGTTTTGTTTGCTTGACTTTGTCAGCGAAAAAGTTATATGTGTGTATAATGTCTTTATATATTTTCCATGATAAAAAGAAAGTAATTACGAAAATAACGGTAAAACAAAAGTATGCAAAATGTAAGAACAATTTGCAGAAAGTAATTGTCTCTATTAATTCTCTATTTATCAATTTATCAGATTTGAAAAACTTCTACATAAATGACTTCAAATTAAAATCTTATTTTACAATTAGAATCTGAAACAAAACTTTAACCTATTTGAGTTTTGATGAGGAAAGTAGATCTTTCGGATTCCATTAATGATTTTTTAAATATATAACTTTCGATTTAACTTTGCGTCAGATATCTCGGAAAACCGTTCTGGTTTCTACAAAAGCAAACTTTAGCTCATAAAACTATTTTTTCATTTATAATATATGAAAAATAAATCAAAATTTGATATCTTGAACCCAGGCAAAAAAATTAGTGTTAACCGATGTTATCAATTGAGAACCTATCTTCGACCGCAAGAGATAACTAATATCTTAATTCCAAATATGAAGGATAAATTAAATCTATTTTTTATTTATTTGAAAATACATGCGAGCCACTGCTTTAGAATGATAAATGATAGCTCTTTTTTCCACATAAAATATATTGACTTATAATATTATTGCTTGCGCTTAGATATATATTAAATATATATAAAGCTATTTGAATTTCAAAACAACTTTAAAAATCCATATCAAAGTAAATTTACTGTGTTTAGCGAGAATATGAAATTTATTTAGTGATTACCAAATAATTAACACATTTTCGGCTTAGAAAACATGCGTTTGATGTACTCTAGCAACTTTTTGTAAATAACGCTTTGTTATGCTTAAAATGTTATCAAATAAAAATGAGTTTGATAAATGGCCGCTTAAGATTGCTTGTTCAAGGCACAGCTGTAACAATTTTAACACATTGTTTCTGCTTAAGATTTCTTACTTCGATGCATTTTAGAAATATGACATAAAAATCTGTGTTATGGGATTTATGTGTTTAAGAAAAATGTAGCTACAAAAAAAACCTAATATTTATATTAATTAAACAAATTAATATTTACATTAATTTTTTTGCGAATTTAACTTTTTTATATACTTAACTTTTTTAATTGATAAAGTATAGATTTATGTACATATGTCTTATAAAAATTATGCTGTTTTATTTACAGCAAATTGGGCGCTATGCACGGTATGAAGAAACTCCAATATTGGCACCCAGAAACACTGCGGTAAGTTATCCGTTTTTTTTTTGGGCATTAAGATTTTTGAAAATTGTTTTCAGACTTTACCAAAAGCTTTGAAAACATTAACTAACAAATAAAACCATTACTCTTTTGTGTTATCTCTTATATGCAACGCTGTGTTAACAAACTGAACTACTACTACTACTACTTTATCTGCTTAAACTATTACTAAATCTGCTACTAAATGTACGTAAAACCAAATCAAAACTAATACACCGACACATATGTCTGCACATACGCAAACACACACACACACACACATAAATGGCTTACACAAATATTTCTGTGCACACCAGCTTTTTAAACAACAACAACAGCTGACAAAACAAAGTCTGCAGACCACGCAAAATTCACCGCAACAAAGTGAATTTCCCAAAAACAATAATAACAACAACAGCAACAACAACAATAGCAGCAATCACACAAATTATATCAACAGCAACAAAAACAACAACAACAACAACAACAATAGCAGCAACAATATTACAAAGAAATTTATTTCCAACAAACAGGGCAACAACAGCCACCACAGCAACAGCTTTCACAAGGGAAGTTTTAGCACAAAACTTCAAAATGCAAACAGCATTAGCAATAACAGCATCATCAGCAGCAACAACAACAATAACAACAACAATAACACCAGCACCGGTTTCACTCAAAGTCCACATCCCAAACTTAAGCCTGTCAAAGAACGTCGTCCAACAGCTTTGCCACATGAAGCGTTGCGAAAATTTGAATCCTCAACAGTTGATGCAGTTGCCGCGGAGGATATGCTTTTTGCAGCCACTGCCCGCAGCAGCAGCAGCAACTTCTTTGCTGAAGAAACAACATTACAACAAAATGGTTACTCTAGCGATTTGAAATATGCTAGCAGTACAATAACAAAAAATACAAATATAACAGCAACATCTGAGACAGAGTTAGTAAAATTTTTCATATGCCATACCGATGATATTCACCGGGAAGGAAAATCAATACATCTTTGTAAGTCACCAACACTCGATCCCTCTTCATTAAGTCCATCACATATTGATGAAACATCAGCAAGTGAATTTATCAACAATTCAATACATTGCAAAATTAAAGTTTTACCAGAAAATGTAGTTGTTACGGCTAAGCATCGAAAAACTAAATCTGAACCAGCACCGATTGATTTTTATATACCAACACCACCGCCTATGCCACCAACACCTTTGTTAACACCATCTCCATCGGCTTCGTTAATCTCGCTAAAATCGGCAACGCGTAAGAAACAACGTAAATCGAGATTGGCTGAAGAGCAGGAAAATGAGTTGCTAGTGGTAAATGGATTGGAGTCCGGCAATGTTAGTGGAAATGTAAGCACACAAAGCAATTAAAATTTTAAGTCACTTATTAACTGAAAAAGAAGTAGCAAGGAGTTGATGTCAATACGAATAGCTTTTACAGGAAGTTTCCTTATGCAAAAAATTTCAAAGTCTATTGTACGAAAATTGGGTGCCACTTATACTCAAATGTTGACATTTTACGTTAATATTCGTGATTTTTCAACATTTTCCCTGTATTTTTTTTTAAATAATTTTTCTTAAAGAAAATTCCCAAAATTTTGATATATGTAATTAGTCACCCTACTTTCACTCTTTGGGTCGATTCGGTTTCCATACAAAAAAATAAAACTTTTAAAAAAACCCCCGCTATATGAAAGTTAACCTGGTGAGTATCTAGGAAACAAAAATTTTTTATATTTTTGTTTCATCCTTAAAAGAGCAAAAAGGGTATTTTTGCATAGCTTTGGCAATTGATGTCTGATGTTTACAAATGATATACTGTTGTAAGGAACTTAATTAGTACTACACTTTTTGCTCAGGTTCGAAGTCATATTCATATTGGGCCTGTTTCTTTATTATATTTCTGGTATCGATGTTGGTTGTATGTTGCTTTTGGTCTAGTTCCTCGAACAAACTTTAACGATGCTCATCATGGTATAGTTGCACAAAAATTTATATGTCATTCAGTCCGATTGTCTTTTGTGCTGATTTTCAAATATTCTCTGGTAGTTTTATAACCATCGAAGTGTTTTAGTTTTTTTGGATTTGTTAAAATGTCTCCTGAATTACTTGCTTACTTTATTCATTTGGAGCTAATCCTCACCCTTCAACCTATTGACTTTTTTTTCATAAGTTTTGAATCAAATAATGTAACGCTATAATGCATGTACCTTGCTTTTGGAGGTTTTTGATATAAGCAAAAATTAAACGAAAATTTGCTTAACATTATAAAAAAAAAAAAGTTCGAAATTCTAATAAAAAATGTTCGATAAAGTTTAATGAAATTGATTCTTCATTATATGTTTTGCTTAATTATTGAGTGGCAATTCTGCCTATATCCTTACAAGCCTTGAAGCTTAAACTTCAACTTCCAAACACAATTAAGACACCAAACACATACTCGTGCTAAGTAGCAAAAAGTTTCCAAGTGTTGACGCAGCTTTTTTCTTCAACTGTTATTTGTATGTTTTTTTTTTTTGTTTTTTATTTAAGTTTGCTAAAACAAATATAAAAGTTTCTCAGCCGAATTCACCATATGCTATTTTTAAGTTCTTTTCTTTGACTTAAAGTTTTGTCATTTCTTTAACTTACTTTCATTTCGTTTCAACTTCCAAAACGTTATTCTTTTATATTCTATTCAACGAAACAAAGCCATCAACGAAACAAAGCCATCAAACTGCGAAACAAGTACGCTTGCATACTTTTTGGGGTCAAAGTATACAAATATGATGTTAGAATTTCAATATTTTGCAATGTGTTCTAAATATAAAGATTTAAAAGCAATGCAAAATAATGAAGCCAGTTTCCAAAGAAAAAAAAATGTTAAAGCATTAGAGAGTCTTAATTAAAAACAGGAGAGCGGCAGAATCACGGAGAACAAGTTTCATCGAAGTACTAAAAGAAACTTCGTGTTCTTAATTTTTTTGTTTTATTAAATAGAACAAGTACTTTTTTTACTCCCAGTTTTTGAAAAATATTCAGATTTAAATATCTCAGTGAAAATAGTTATTTTAAATTTTTTTTTGCAATTGCACACACACTTTTTTATGTCTAAAAATATAGCTTAATACATAAAATAAATTAACAATATTAATAGCTCATTTAACAATTAATTTGAGTGTCAATAAAATAAAAAAAAAGAACAATAATTTCCGAATCAGCTTACTTTTTATCACCATTAAATGCATCAATTTTTTAAATTATTGCACATATCACTTATGGCACCAATGAACAAAACCTATCATGTCGAAAGAAATGTAACTTTTTTTATATGTTGCATAATCTCTGCTATTAACTTTACATTCAACAAAGCAATTAATGTGCATAATTCACATCTTTATATTTGTCTTTTCTCTTCATTTTTATTATTTCAATTGAATAATTGTTGAATGTTATTTCGTGGTTTCTGAAACACAACGCAACACAACACAACACTAGACAATGAGCTGTACCGAAAAGAGTATGAAAAATATGAAGGTTGCGATTTAGTGAATGATTTGTATATATATATATATATATTAGACCGTCTGATAAATAGGATTTTTTTCCTTATTCCGTCAAAAAGTTTACATCAAAAATAGCAGAGGTCAAAATATATTAGAAAAAAAAATTGATTCACTAATTATCAAACCTTACATTATTTACGCTCAAATACTTTTATTGGCCGCCCATAACACCATTTTTCTCTTTCTATTACATATTTTTAAAGAAATCATTTATTTTTTAGACAGAAACACTCGAACAAACATATTCAAGATTATATGGACGTGATTCAGGTGTTCAAGTGGAGGTAATTTTATGCATACGCCCTATTTTTTTAAGTCTTAAAAGTCAAAAGTAAAAGTTTTTTATTGTACGCGTATATGAATAGCTTTGAAAAGTTTTCTCAAGTAGTAACATTTTTGGGATGAGCTTTTTACGTGGTTTAAAGCTTCAAGCTAAATTGCTAAGAAGACTAACAGCTGTAGTAGCTAAACTCTGTTATTATTATTATTAAGAAAATATCAATTAATTTCTTAAAACTTTGCTTGAGTCTGATTAACTTATAAAATGTAATGAATGAAACATAAATTTGAGATGGGTGTAAAAAAAAAATTAATTTTTCAAATTAGAAAGCTCTTCTTGTTTCACCTTAGAAGCGCTTTTTTTTAATAAATTTTATATTGTCTGACATTAACAGAAAATTGTTTCGGCCTTTTCTATTGATAACATAAGCAAAATATAATTCCTTCCTTCAAATTTCTGCTTCCGAGAAAATTTACATTGATATTGAAAACTCTCAACTCCATACAAAATAAATAAATAAAATAAAAGGATCGTTCATCGGAATGTAGACATTGTGAAAAAAGTCATTAGGTAAAGTATCAAAGGGGGATACTAATACTCTCTGATATCATTAGCTATTCACTTTGCTTGTAGTGTGAGATAACTTCAAATAATAACCGATTTTGAATTTGGAATAAGTTGAATTTTATATGGAATATGTGGCACAAACGTTTGAAGGAAGTTGGGAAGGACTATTTCGGCCAAAGGTATGCCTTATAGAAGCGCTGTTTACTTCTGTCTTTGCACACTGGGTGCATGGTACATGGTTAGTATAGAACTGTGTGAATGTTGCCGGGCTCTATTCTCTATTTGATGCTATTTTAATTATAGTTTTCATTTAAAAATTATTAAGTTCGGAAATGAATTCTTTGAGCGAATAAGCCTTTTAAGACTATTAACGAATGATACCTTTGCTCGCTTCTTCAGTTAGAAATTCAATTATTTTTTTTTTAATTATAAAACTAAATTTTAATAACTGCTCCCAGGATAATCCAACCACACCAACAGATAGCATTGGCAGCAGCATTGAGTCACCACAGTCTCGTCGTGCTGAAGGCGGTCTAATACATACACGTTCCAATCTGCCGGTACATAGAGAAATTGAAATTGAATTCATCGATAAGGATGAGGAGTAAGCTGATTACTCAAAAAAAATGTTGTAATAATTTTAATATTTTTTCAATTTTTTCACAAAAAAAAAAAAAAATAGCACACGCAATCTCATACGCACAGCTATTGAGAAAAATGATTTTCTTAACAATTATATGGATAAAGAGCGCAAAGAGATGGTCATTGATGCCATGTCACCTGCCAGTTACGAGAAGGATAGCTACATCATACATGAAAATGAGGAAGGTTCGGAAATTTTTGTTTCCGAAGAAGGTACATTCGATGTTATCAAAAGTGGTAAGGTGATAGGTACAATAGGGCCAACAACAGTTTTCGGCGAATTGGCGATACTTTATAATGCAAAGCGTTTTGCGTCAATTAAAGGTAAATGGTGAAATTGTATAGCAATTGAATTGAAATTGAATTGCAATTTAACTGAAAATTAATTGTTCATCTTTTTTATAGCAATGACATTTGCACGTGTCTGGAAAATTGATCGTGAGAAATTCCGCAATATAATGGTTATCTCTGGTTCACGTGAAAGACAGGAAAACTTAAATTTCTTACGTTCAGCACCATTTTTACAAGATTTGTCAGAAGATGTGCTGGGTCGTGTGGTGGATTTACTACAACGCGTAAGTTTAAGTAATTAAAATTTTAGCCAGTATACTGAAAGAAATTCATATTTTGCTTAGAAATTCTATGAAAGTAATACCTGCATTGTACGCGAAGGCGAAGTTGGTAATGAATTTTTCATTATACGTGGCGGTACAGTCACCATCAAGAAGAAAAATGAATATGATGTTGAACGTGTGGTAGATCATCGAAAACGTGGTGACTATTTCGGTGAGCAAGCGCTACTGAATGCAGATCATCGGCTGGCGAGCGTATATGCTGATCCACCCGGCACTGAAGTGCTCAAACTGGATCGGGAGTAAGCTTTTGCAAATATAATGATTTCATATATTTTTAATGTTTCCATACTTTGGTAGAGCCTTCATTAGTTACTTGGGTACCATACCACAGTTACGTGAGAAACCTGTGGCATTGGACGCACCAAGTCGTGTCAGCCATCGTAAACCAGAATTTGATAATGAATATGCCAATATCGAATTGAGACAATTGAAAAAGATTGCAACTTTGGGTGCGGGCGCTTTTGGACGCGTCGATTTGGTGGCACATCAGGAAAAAACTTTTGCCTTGAAAATTATTAAGAAAATTGATGTCGTTAAACAGGATCAAATTGATCATGTCTATAGTGAGAAGCATGTTATGATGAAGTGTGCCAGTAGTCCTTTTATAATCGAGTGAGTTATTGATATTTTTAGCATTATCAAAGTGATATATAACATTCTGGGTACTGTTTTGCAGATTATATAAAACTTTCCGAAATGACAAATTTGTCTACTTTCTTATGGAGGCATGTATGGGCGGTGATGTTTGGACAGTTATGTCACAGCGTCGCTTTTTTGATGAGAAGACTGCACGTTTTATAGCCGGTTGTGTGGTAGAAGCTTTTGACTTTTTGCATTCTCGCAATATTATCTATCGGGATTTGAAACCAGAGAATTTAATGTTGACCACAGATGGCTACTGCAAGTTGGTGGGTATAACAAAATTTCTCATTTTGTTGGCAATTATGTAATATGAGAATATATGACAGAATTTTCATAAGTTTGAAACATGAGTGACGTTAGGCAAACATTTTTCTCTTAAAATCTGAAAAAAAACGCTTGTAATGTGTAAAAATAAAACGAAAAATCAACCAAAATTATGTATGTTTATGTCACTCATGTTTCATTTGAAAAAAATTATTTGATTCTTTTTATCTTATTATTTTTTTTATGTTGTAAATATACAAAAATTTGAAATTGCAAAGCAAACTTTGTGCAATTACATAAAATTCTATTGAAAACATTCGGAGTGAAACGCAAGTAACGCAAATAAAGCACATTTGTTTGATTGCTGAAATCTATAATTGTTTGAAAGAATCAAGCTTCCAGCGCGAATTAAGTACAAAAACTTTTAAGTTAAACCAAAACAAAATTTTTTTTTACGTCACTCATGTTTCAATGCAAATTATTACAAGTTGATGCGTATGTGACATAAAATAATATATTAGCTTTAGTTTTTTTAACTTAACTAAAATTTCATTGTTTGCTATGACATATCGCACACATGATACGCAAGTGACGCAACTATTTTTCGATTAAGCTAAATTTTTTTTTTATTTAAATACATAATATAAGTAATACCTTTTATTATATTTTCCTAAAAGAAAAGAAAGATTTTTTTGCGTCACTTACATTTCATGTCAAAATAATGTAATAAAAATAAATTAATTTATTTAAATCTAGCAGTTTTTATTAATTATTTTCTTTTTTTGTTTCAGGTCGATTTCGGTTTTGCCAAACACGTACCGTCACATCAGAAAACCAATACCTTTGCTGGTACACCCGAATATGTTGCACCCGAAATTATACTCGATCGGGGACATGATCGTGCTGTTGATTATTGGGCACTTGGTATATTAATTTTTGAATTGCTTGTTGGCAAGACACCATTTAGAGGTCAAAATCAAATCAAAATCTATCAACAAATTCTGGGCGGTATCGATGTTATACAAATGCCATCAAAGATACCAAAATCAGCACAAGGTCTGATCAAACATTTATGCAAGCAGCTGCCAGTCGAGCGTTTGGGTTATCAACGCAAGGGTATACAGGACATTAAGAAGCACAGGTAGGTGGAGAGAACTCCATTTTGTCTTTATATACGTTAAAGTTGAGTAGGATGTGAGCCTTTAAAGTGACACATTTGGCCAAAGCAGACATTATAAGAATTACAAATTGCGCCGCAAATGCCTGCACTCTCATGCCACTTTTTTTGTCTTTGTCTAACAAAAGCGTTTCTAAATTTTTTTTTTTTTTCATAGCTGGTTTTATAGCTTAGATTGGCAAAAATTGAAAACCAAACAATGGATCTCGCCAATTAAACGTCCCATTACCAGCAATATTGACTTGCAATATTTTGTGCCAAGTGGTCCAGATAATGATCATGATCCACCAGATGAGACAAGCGGTTGGGATATTGATTTTTAGTGCAATGACTAGTGGTCGTGCCTAATGGATATTTTTTTTTTGTTTTTTATGTAGAATACTTATAATTAAAACTATTTGAAAGCAATCATTTAATATATAAGAAATTAAAATTAATATTTCACTGATAAACCTAAAATTTCATGTGTTTTGCTATGAAAGAATTTTATTGCAGTTATGATGTAATTCAATAAAATTATTTTAAGCTCTATATTTATAAAACTTAAAATAAAATTAAGTAGTGAGAAAAATTTTAAATAAAGTTATTTTTTTATAATTAATTTTAAGTACATATCTGCAAATAAAGCATGAAATGAATTCCATATAATATTTGTTAACTAAATGAAATTTCAGCATTAACGATATTTTATAAAAATTGGAATAGAATATATGACAATAAATAAATACAATAAAATATTTACACATTTCATTGAAAATAAATAAAAAATTCTAATATAAAATATAAACACAATATTCATTAACATTTTTACACATTTCCCAAGTCGAAAAAGAGCATATTTTATCTCTCTATTAAGAAAAGATAAAATATATGAAACTTTTTTGAAAAATCACAAATGACATTATACTATTTTATTATCAGGTACAAGACAACAACAATTTTTAGCTTCATTTCAAATAAAAATCTTACCAATTTATATGCTAAAAGGGAATATGTTTGTTTGAACAATAACTTACCTCAATGTAATTTTAAAAAGTTAATTATCTTGCGATATTAAGTTGAAATTTAATATATTCTTAGTCACATCTCTGAGCAACATTAAGTGATGCAAGCCAAAACAAATTAAAGTCGTCAAAACCATAATACAACTGGAAAGAAAAATGTAAAAAATGTTAAGTACTTTTTACAGGAAATAGCTTGCATAGAGTAATGGAATAATAATTTAATACAAAACAAAAAAATTTTAACTAAAAAACTGTTTGAAATGCTCATTAATATAAGGGACGTCCATTAATTACGTGAGCTAAAATAGGGGGGCAGGGGGTCAAGGAAAACCTCACGTCAACTTTTTAATGCATAGAATTTACATTAAAGATTATAACCAAGGGGGGGGGTGTCCGAATTTTCAAAAAGCACCTCACGTAATTAATGGACGTCCCCACAATAAAGCATATTACTGCAAAAAAAAAATTTAAATTATTACGTTTTTGAGTCACACCAGATTATTTCGAAGCAAAAAGTAGGCAAACGCCAATTTTCTGGAAATTTTCTCAATTGTACTAAGTTTTTTTTTGATAGAATATAAAGTAACGTCTCTTTTTTTTGCAATTTTTAGCATAAGACCTTTGGCGGAGCTTAAGTCTTAATTACTTAATTTTTATATTGTGACTTGGCATGGATCAATCATAACTATTAAAATGCTATATCCGTCATATATAATAATTAAGAGATTTACGACTGTTATCATGCTATATCTGATTAAACTGAGAAAAAAAATGCTAATTTTAGAATAACAACAAATGAAATAATCTTATTTTTATCATTACAAATAGAACTTTTAGCTACATTTTAAATAAAAGTCTTACCAATTTATATGCAAGGAGAAAATATTAAAGCTGATATTTAAAATATGCTCAGTCACGTTTAGTGATACAAGCCAAAACAAAGAAAAGCCATTAAACAACTCAAAAGAAAAATTTAACAAAACTTAAATAAAATTTAATTCTTTGGATGATAGCGTGAAAGTCTAAAATAAAACAAAAAAATGTTAGATCTAAAAAGCCGCTCATGATAATAAAATATTGTACAAAACTAAATCCAAGCCAATTTCCTTAAGTTTTCGCTTTGTATAATGTTTTGTTTTTATGCTGGTAAAAATATTTTTTTTTTTTTCAATTTATGGCCTTTGATGGAACTTAAGTCGTTAATTTGAGATCTACTTAGTTTTTATGTTGTATATACATATTTGATTAAACTACTAATGCAGAAAGTAGTTTCTTTTTCAGGCGAGCATCAACCAATATAATTTTACGATGACAACTGGCGTTATGCTCTAATTTGGCTTTCCTGGGCGAGGGTTGTCTTCAATTGAGTCTCTATCTTATTTGAAAAGATTATGCCACTTGTAAATCATTAGTTTATCAGGGCAATGATCTCCGCAAACGGCTCACACTTCTTACTCATTATATTTTGAATTTTATGATAGAAATCACTGCATACTTAATCGTTGTTCTGGATTTAAATTTTTTTCGATCATAAATAATCGTTATTTGAAATGTCTATTTTTTCGATCAAAATAACCGTTATATTGGATTTTTATTTTTTCGATCAAAAATAATCTTTTTTTTGAATTTTTTTTTTTCGATCAAACATAATCGTTCGATCAAAAATAATCGTTACATTAGATTTCTATTCTTTTCGACCAAAAATAATCGTTATTTTAGATTTCTATTTTTTTCGATCAAAAATAATCGTTACATTAGATTTTTATTCTTTTTGAACTGAAATAGTCGTTATTTTGCATTTCTATTTTTTCGATCAAAAAATATCGTTATTTTGGACTTCTATTCATTTCTATCAGAAATAATCGTTAAGTAGACACATCATCGTAGATGTTAAAAAAAATTTTAGCTGAATACGAGTAGCTTAGTATACTAATACACGTTGTAGCTAAGCTCTGCCAATTATATTATTGTTATAATAAAAATCAAAACAACCAATAGCAATATCCTATTTTATGACTTTTTTCATCTCAATCATTTCTATTAAAATCCACTTAAATTCCAATGTTTTTTTGCGTTACTTTTTTTTCTCAACTACCTGAATAACTACGCTAACAACTTTTTTATAACTTCAGCTAACTATTGCAGTTAAACAAATAGTTAAAAAAAAAAAAAAAAAAACTTCAAGAAAAACTACTGAAACTCATTAATTCTACGCTGCACAAACAATTTACTCAATCAACAACTGAATGCTACATCATGATGATTGCAGCAGCCCTTAGTGGTTGCTCACAAAAAAAAAGTTTTTAAATGAAGACACTTTGCCAGTACAAGCGGTTAGCAAACCTTTGCATGTCAATGTTCACAGAATTCGCTGTGCTCCAGCCTCTTTTTCGTACCTTAGAATAACTTCAAAGTTGAAGTAGAAAAGCTACAAATTGCAACTAATCCAATAAATGGTAAATGAGAAAAAAAAAAGATTTTACTCCGCAGAAAAAAGTCGCAACAAAATAGCAACAAAGCAACAACTGCCGTAGTCTAGAAACGTTTTTTTTTTTAACTAACTACGAATAGGTTACTAAAAAAACAGATCCATCGTTAGCAGTGTGCGCCTTTCATTGCGTTGACAATATTAAAGCGTAAAATTCAATAAATATCATAGTCCATAAAAAAAAAACTCAAATAAAATATAGATTTAATGAAATGAATCCTAATTGTTGGAAAAGGACTTTGAAAATTTTCAAAGGAAAAGGCAGTGGTGGTGGATACACTGAGAAAATTACTATACCTAATTTTTGAAGAAAGAAAAAAAAAGGTTTGTCTTTACTTTGTTTCACTCGCTGCTATGGTTCTCAACATATCTATGCAAAAAGGAAAACGTATTAGGCTTAGAAATTCTCATCAGCTTAAAGGTCACTGAGGATTTCATTTAGCAGTGGATGAAACTAGTATGACTAGCTTTAGCAGTTTTTTTTTGCTGTTTTCTTTTATATTTTTGTAATTTTTTGGTGTTATCACACACTGCACAGAACAGCCAGCTTAGTAAAATAATTGAGAAAAATTGCCCAATCAATTTTCATTAAAAGTTTTATTGGATTTTGAACAAATTTTCTTGACAGCTCAATACCAGTATGAAGCTACATATTAAACGGAAATTCGCTAGTTATAGCAAATAATTTTCACTGTGTAAATTATGACTAGACAACCTACTCTGATTAAGGAAGCGCTATATGATGGCATTTCAATTGATATTCAATTTCAGTAGAATTTGTGACGATTAAATTGAGACATTTCGTTGGAACGGAAAGAGAAAATGAAAATGCAGACTACGAATTTTTTTTCTTGTTTTTTACAACTTTACCTTTTTTAAAAATTCGTAGCAAAGCAAAAACGAATAAAATACTAAATCGGATTTATTTTTGTGAAGAATATTTTTATAGTGAATCAAATATAAATTGCGGAATTTCGTAATTTCAATTTGAGGAAACGAAACGAAACGTTTTCTACTTCCGTTTGCTTATTTTTCATTTAAGTTCCTTTTTTTTGCACTTTTTAGAAAACTAACCAACCACCGACTGCTAAGTGCAAACAGAGATTTTTTTCGCTAGAAATCCAAACCAAAAGTAGAAAAAGAAAAATAAAAAATTTTTTTTTTTTTTTGGATTTCTGGTTAAAACGTAAAAAATATCCCTTTGACGTCCAATTTAGAACAGACAAACTGACGATAAGGACTCAACGACGACGACGACTCTGTTTGGGTGCCTGATATTGATGATAACGATGTTAATGATGATGTTGTTGTTGTTGTTGACTAACTGCAAGTTTTACCGTTGCGTTGGACGAAATGTCAACGTTTCCTTTAACCGTTCGTTGCACTCGAAATATTGACGTGTTTGCGGTATTTTCTCTGTGGTTTATTTATGCGTTTCGTAGTTTGTCTATTTCATTTCATCATTTTATCTCTTGAGGTTGGCACTTTGTTTGGTTTAAGTTTTTTGTCGTTGCTTTTGAAAGATCATCCAAAAAGCAAAGGTTCACACATACTATAACATGTGTGCTATATGGATGCATCACTGCAAATGACTTTGGATTAAGCTTAAGTGTGCGTGTGACTCTGCTGCATTTGATTTTCTTCCATTTTGTTTTCAACAAAAGCGCAATCCTTTTTCAGCTGCAGTTTGCAGAGTGAACTTTGCGTTATCATCAGCATCGTTAGTTTAGTTTTTTTCCGTGTTAAAAAAAATTTATTCAGAAAAAAATGAAAAAATATGGCTTAAGTTTATATAAAGTTTTAATACCCTTACTATAAATAAAATAAACTGTAAAATTGAATTTCGATCCTCTTGAGTTTCGCCATAGAAAAATATGCTCATGTTACCCCAAAATAAAAAGGGAAATTCAAAGGAAACAGAAAATTTCAACAAAATTTCATTAACTAAATACACTACATATGTATAAAAAATATAAGGAGAAAATGTAATGAAAAATGAAGTTGAATTTCACAAGAACCAAAATCTGAAAATAAGCAACTTTCAATCATTCCATATATGATGCAATTACATGACAAATTGAATGAATGAAACAATCAAAACTAATGATTTTCATCTTGAGTAAAATTCAATTTATTTTCCACATTGTTGTTATTTTCTTCTTACGATTAAGAACAATTCTCAATTTAAGTCTATTTCATTTCCTTTGGCTCCTTTACTAGGATATTGCCATTTTGTTTTTTCTCATTTAACAATTTAACGCTTCGTTTAATAACCGTAGGTAGTATCCATAACAACAGCATTTTACCTTTGTTTGTTTTTACCCCAAAATTCAATCTTACGTCAATATTTTCTTGTAAACCAACAGCTGCGGGTTATGTCGCAGCATAGAATGCGCAATATTTTCTAAGAAAATAAAGGTCTTCTTATCTATAGACAATAATACGTTGCGACTCAAATGTTTTCATGGATATGAATGTCATGTTATTTATTTGACTGACTGTTGTGCGTATGTCATAACGTAAAAGGATCATCATTGTCATTTAGCAAATTTGTGCTGGTCCTGCAGAGTTGTCTAAATTTGATTTTCCAAATGCATTTAAGCGTAAATTTCGCTTGCGTTTTGTTAAGTTTAATCTTGGGTATTAACTGTAGGTGAGCTAGGATAGTATGGATTGGGTATTTTCTTAGAGAGCCTTAATTATTTTGTTAAGCGTATGGAAAAGAAATCTTATAAAATTTAATACTTTTTGCTGCAATATGCTTTAATAAGCAAAACGCAAATGTATTATCATCTTTTGGTAGTGCTACATATAAAATATCTTTTAGGTTGCACTTAGATTGCCCATTTATTTTATCAAGCAATTCGTTGAAGCACATATTTCTTTTGAATTCTCCATTTCATTAATTTTCTTTCCAGACAGCCACTTTCTATTTTTGGCAGTCTCTGACAAGCTTATAAATATGAGCGTTGCTGTTAATGTTCTTGCTAAGTCGGTTTCTAAAAATTATTATAATTTTTTGCATTCATAGCTTTTGCTTTTACGATCCACAGACAGCCACATTTTCCGATTCTGGGAAAATGTATTTTTAAAAAGCAACACTGTCTCTGTTAAGAACTAAACAATGGCATTATAAGCGCTTTAGTTCATATGTTGTATTTGTAAATAAACAGCTTTGAAAAAATTCGGCTCAGTCATCAATAATTTATTTCAATTTGAAAAACATTAAAATTTAATTTTTTAAATATATCATCAGTGTTTTGCAAAAATAATAAAACCAACTGATGTACAAAAAAAAACATGGAATTGGATATCAATCACCGGTTCTAGGGCTTCAAAATTAAGCAAAACTTTTTTCATGAATTTTATTAACCAACATTTTTAATAAGTAATTTCAAAATAAGCAACTTATTTATACATAGATTATAGATAGATTATAGGGCTATGCATGGAATAACATATTGGGCAAATAGGCTTCACGTCTTTGCTACATACATACGCACCATTCTGTCGAGACTTCCCCAACCGTTTTGCGTAAGTCCAACTGAATTTCCTTGATATAGTGCTCAATTTCCGTCTTCAAGGTAAGTGGTAGCGAACTTATTGACATAAGCTTAAGAATCCAAAAAGCCACAAAGAAAACAATTCAACGTTCAGGAAATGATTACAGTGAAATTCCCCATAACTGGACACCCACCGTCGCAGTATTTTTGTCCGGTTAAAGAAGATGCCCGCGTATGGAGAAGGAAAAAAAATTGTTTTTTTGTTTTAACTTCGATTGGCTCAACTTCTAATGTTGGGTGTCAAGATGCGAATCTAGATTTTTGATGTGATGATTTTATAATCTCTGGCAAAATGCTTCAAACGGGCAACCTGCTTCAATATGAAGTAACGAGCTCATTTTCATTTTCTCATCAACTTCATTTTCAGACTCGCTTATCTCTGGAGTGACGCTTTGATTTTCAAATTGTACTTTAGTATTATTATATTCAATTAATAAACTTTGATCAATTTTCGAAAATTCGTCAAAACCACCGAACCAGAATGTAAGAAAAAGTCGAACTCTACACAACATTTTTGACATATATGTATAGGTACATTAGCCTTTTTAGGGGAACCACCGAATTCGTTGCTTTCAAAACAAAAACGAATAAGAATTTGTAAAATATGGAAGTAGCACAAATTTAATAGAATTATTATTTAATTCTGTCCGTTTAAAAGCGTCCGGCCATTGGAATTAATTTTGTATTGCATAATAACTAGCATCAGATCCTTGTGGGAGCCAATGCCCTACCCAGTCCTACCGAATTAACGCCACTGTGTGTGACTCAAAATGCGCACCAAACAGTGGCATGCTGTGAATGCATTTGTTTCTCAACAATCACTTCTTGTTAACTTTCTGAGCCATCAATGCGACAATTTTGAGGATTATCGAAGCCATCAAGATGAAAATATGGCTCATCGCCGACGATGGTTTTGTTCGTAAAATCAGCATCCATTTTTTGTTGTACCATAGTCCGTTCAATGATCTTTCTTTGCTGTCTGTGATCAATAAAGTCTTAGTTCTTGAATCAATTGAACTTTATAGGCACGAAAATGCAAATCCTTCCTGAGAATAAGCTGTATGTAGAGAGCTTTTCAAAATTTTCAATTTTTTACCACGGTGCTTAATTGATGATACTGGACCCTCAGCAACACTCTAATGAACTGCTTTGATTTTTTGTGTATAATGACGTGTTTCTCTCTCAGCTGATAAATTTAGATCACTGTTCTGAACATGTTTTGTACGAAAATTGTGAAAATTAAGATGTTTCATATCACACAGGAATGAACTTCAAAAAGTAAAATGAATTGAACGTTTAGGTAATAAAAAAATATGAAAAATTCCATATTAAAGATAAAAACCAAGAAAGTTTTACGAGTTAGAAACGTAGTTGCGCAAAACAGTACACTTAGAGTGACCAGAGATTCATGTGGCTGGCAACTAAATATATAAAAACCTTAATATGAGAGGAATGCCTTAAAAGTACCAAATAGCCAACAAAGTAAGGAATACAAAAATAAGAGAAAATTAAGTAAATAAATTCAAGGAAGTCAAAGTCAAATTTCTTCAACAAATGCCTTTGAATGCAAAATATAATAATTTCCACTGCCTATTGTATAGTCTAAAGGTCATCAAATGCCATTGTCAGCAACAGCAATGACAATAACAAAAACATATAATATTTACATTTATCATAGAGTGTATGCAGTAACAATTGAGTGGAATATGGTAAAATAACAATAGCTCATACGCAAAAAAATTCCTTGTCCGCAAATGTCAACAGCAAAAGTGTAAAAGCAGCAACAGCTAAAATAACAAATTTCTACGTAACGCAAAGCGCAAAACAATGCAATAAAGTGTCAGTTACTGTTGTTTTTTTTTTTTGTTACTTTCATATTTACATAACTTATGTCAACAACAACAGCAACTGATGAGCAAACGCAGCAACATCAACAGCTACAGTCAGAAACATTGAGCAGACGAACGCATCAAAATCAACAACACAACAACACACACAGCATAAACGTCAGTAACAACATGTGATGTGTATAACAATTAACAACAAAAGCAGCAACGATAATAACAATGACAACAACAAGTACACAGCGACAGCAACAGCAACAGCAACGTAAGCAGACATTTGCCATGTTGCTGATTGTTTACGGAAACGGAAAAGTGTCTGATTTTCCGTTAAATACAAATGTTGACGTGCTTGCGTTGAAAACATGCGTACTTTTACGCTACCATAGTATACGCACGTACGCATACACATGCACAATAGCTGTAAAATATGCCAGTAGGAATTGATGCAATTTTATAGAGGTTTAAAAATTCGAAGAATATGGAAAATTTTGAAAAGGGTGGGAAGAAATTTAAAGAGATTTAATAAAATCGAAAATGATAAAGAAAGTTAAAATTTTATGCCCTCTCTTACTTCGTTGAATTAAAAAAAATTTAAATAAAATTCTAGGAGAGACCAAGTACTTAACATGTCACCTCATCTTGCTTGAATGCTTGTTTTTTTTTAGTAATAAATATCTAACGTTGTTGACTCTTTACTTTTCTCTGCTGTATTTCCTGCTGGGCTATCAACAATTTTTCCATGTACGTGCTGAGACGTAAAATTTAAAATGAAAAACTGCATTAATTTGCACCTGCATGAAACAGCAACAACATAAGCCACAACATTGACAGCAACAGCAGTTGCTGCTTGTTCAAAAGCAACATACGCAAGAGATAAAAATTTTCTCATTTTATATGGCAAAAAAATGCAACACGCAGAAAAGTATTTAACTTTAAAATTTAAATGCATAAATTTTTGCTTTATAAAGTTTAAAACTTTATTTTTCAAGTGTAGCTCAACAATTTAATGCAACTAATTATAAAAACTCCTACAAATGTGCAATAATGCGTTGTTTGTGAAACAAACAATGAACAGATAAACATATTTATTTATTTATTTGTTGCATACCTTTGGGCGCTTCATTTTAATGCATTTAAATAATTGAGTGATGCAAAGTATGTCTGCAAAGAAAAAAAAAACATAACGATGCAAACAATTGAAAGCTTTTATGTAATTGAAGTCTATATTGACTTGTTTTGTCAGTGAAAATTTAAAGATATTAAAACACTTAATAATAAGTGCAGATAAAAACAATTCACGAAAATTGAAAAGGAAAAATTATCAAAAAAACTATACTATATAATCGTGAGTAGAAAAAGTTGCTGAAAAATAATAATGAAAAAAAAATGATTTATATACATCAAAAATTTTTCATTAACCCACTAAACGCGAACGTTACATACATATATGTAACACCTCTAGTAGCCAACAAAATTTGAAATTTGACATAGCCTTAGTTTTTTTAAATTTCAAAATTGCAAAAAATACTATAAGTATAGCGATGAACCAAGTAAAATAAAATTTTGTGCATTCAGTGTTGAATCAGCAAAACGCAAGCATGTCAGAAAAAAATAGTTTTTTCAAAATTAAAAAAAGCAACAAGTGGGTTTACGGCATCGGTAAATACTATATTTTTAATGGTTCTTTATGATTTATTGATTAAATTAGTATAGAGTATCGTAGTATTGATTGTAAATAATAGTCCGAAAAAAAAATTTTAAAGATAAAATTATTTTTGCTTTCCTTTTTCTCAGTTTTGTGTAAGTGTTACAAAAATGTAATGTACGCGGATTCTGTATTTTAACAATTTGCATTTTTTTTTTTTGCACAAATTGATAGATAAAGCTCGGAAATGGCTATTTTCGACTTTTCCCTACCGATAAGTGCAATAAAAAATTTTATTTTGAACCACCCTAAACAATTTTTTTTTGCTCCAATCGATAAGGCATGGTCGATAATGGCTTTTGAATATCAGTAAGAGCAGCTCCGGACCTCGGAAAGGTCCAAAAGGGTCGAAAACGGTCCTTTATAGGATCCGGAAATACTTCAAGTGATGTCCATTATCAATTTTCGACCTTTTTAATCGATTATAATCGATTCTGAAAATGGGTCAAAAACGGTATTTTCCATGGTCCGGAGCCACCCTAAGTGATGTACAAAGTTTCCGAACTTTCCCCATCGAATGCAGCAAAAAAAAAATTATAATGGGTCAAAAATGGTCCTTCGTAGGGTCCGGGTTACTCCAAGTGATGTCCAAAATCCATTTTCAACCTTTCCCCATCGATTCAAACAAAAACAAATTTTTCCGAAAATTGGCCGAAAACGGCGCTTTCCAAGGTCCAGAGCCATCTTTAGTGATGTCCAAAACTATTTTTCCGGTTTTCTCTATCGCCTATCGATTGAAAAAAAAATAACTCCGGAAATGGGTAAAAAAAGATTGTCCCAAAAATGGGTCAAAAACGGATACTATGGTCCGGGGACCAAATGGTTCTTTCCAGGGTCCAAAACAACCTTTCGAGCTATCTTTGGTTTGAAAAAAAAAAATGGGTCGAAAAGGGGCTCCATGTTCCGGGACCCCATTTTCCGGTCAAAAACGTTTCTTTCCAGCGGTCCGAGCCTACTTTAGTGATGTCCAAAAGCCATTTTTGGTTAATGCAACAAGATTCGCGCAAGATGCCGCCCTTAGGCCGTTCATAAATTGCCGCCCTTCTTCCAACTTACCATCCATCCCCAATGCATGACCACTTAAAAAAATTTTCAAAGTTCCCAATATTTGCCGAACCTAAATTCGTGCCGCCCAAGGCACTGGCCTAGTGTGCCCCTAAGCTAAATCCGGGCCTGCTCATTACTGCTTACAATGTGCACACTCATGTCTCATATTTTTGGAAGTGGCTCAAAACCCTCAGTGAGCTACTCAATGCAGTTCTCTGGTAGACACATAAGTTAAAATCTGCGAGTCTTACCTATATTTTACGGGGTGGAGGGACGCTCACTGATACAATATATCAATTTTAGTTTTTGTTTTGGCTACTCATCGACCTCAGTAACAGCCACAAAAAATTTAATTTCTCTGTCTTTCTTAAATCGCTGTCGCGTTTAATGGGTTAATTTATATGAAAAATAACGGAAAAGTTTTAGCAAGAAATTTTTGATATAAAACATAAAAAAGAAAAAGGTCACTCTTTTATTGTTGTCGTTTGGTTGATGAAGGTGTTAACTCTAGTTATCTGGAAAACTGCACAGTTAGCCTGCCGTGGAAAATCGTCAGTTCTCTGGCGACAAATTTTGAAGTCTCGAACTCTTGTCACGTAGAAATTTTCTCAGGCATGCTTACAGAGACATTCGGCTCGAACTGGAAAACAGTGAAATGCGCCTAAATTTTCAATGTATAGTGAATAGAATGCCGAATTAGATTTATCTATTAACTGCCTGATTGTAGTAGTAAAAAGTATTTCTAAGTTAAAAAAAAAGTTTTTAAACTAGTTATTAAATATCCATTCTACCTAAATTTAGCTGATTTACAAATTGATTCTACTATTAATAGAAAATTATTCATTTATTTTACAAAATCAAATACATATTTCTTAATTTATTAATATAACAAAAATGTTTACTTTATTTAGCAAGCTCAATGAAAAGCTCAAAATATCCTTAGGAAATATTTTGAAAAAAAAACATTCATTCCAGTTGAAAAATGTGCTTTATACTTTCAAATTTGTTCAACAAATAAAATGAGTTAAAGAAAAACCCAAAAGTGTTGCTCTTAAAACATATTTGTACAAATGTGCTTTTTGTGGAAAGACAACAACAACAACAATGATCACAATGAGAAAAACAACGCCTATGGGAAAAATGTTAACAAAATTTTCCATTTCATTTTGCAATGTAGCCCAAACAAATTTTTGGACATTTATTTGTAAATTGCAAATGCGCACACTTCAACACATACGAATTGGATGTGAACACACACAAACGGACATCACTACACACATAGAAATAGAATGACACACTAACGTACACATTTGGGTATATGTATTTTCAAAGAAATCTCTGTGGTATTGTACAACGATTAAAGTCAAATTGTTCACTAAGGATTTGCTCATATGTTTGGAAGTAAAACCCAAATACAAAAAAAAAAAAAAAAAGATTTTGCAATTTCATATGTTCGCATGGCTTGTTTAGATTATGTTTGTTATATTTGTTTGTTGTTGTTGTTGTTGTTGCTTTAACTGTTATAGTTTGTGTAAAGCAAAGCTAATCATCTGCATAAATATGCTTTACTATTAGGGTGGCTCTATATTAATGTGTGCACAAACTTAAAGAGAAGTCGCTTTGTGGTTAAGAATTAAAGAAAAAATTCAATAATTGAACTGTTTTAAATTTAAGGATCCCCATTTTATTAAATTTTTTCGTCAGACATTAAATAGCTGACCGTGTTCAAATTGTTATTTCAGCATTTTCACCAATCTTCTACTCTATGCGTATAATATTTTCAACAGTTAGTCTGCGAAATTGTGAAAGAAGTGTTGTGTTGCAGCCAACGTCCTATAAGCGATCAGTTGGCGTTTAACAAAGTGATTGTATGAAAAAAGCAAAATCTGAATTTCGAGAAGTTTACGTATCCTCTTTTGATGCCAATTTTAGAAAATCCTTTCTTAAACGACACCTACGTAACGAAAGAGTTCTGTGCCTAAGTTTTATGTTTTCGCAAGGGTCAGCTTAGTCTGGCTAATGGTACAAACTTAATTTGTCAGTAAGAAAAAATTTTTTGGAAAAAAAATTAAAGTCTAGTAAGTACAAGGACTTCAATTATGCCAAATTTTATGTTTCTAGAATGAACGCTTTGGTCTGGCGGTGATTGAAAGTCGCTCGAGTATCAAGTCTTAGATATCAATATAAGAGAATAATAATTATTTAAATCAATGCATGACATCACCCTGTATTTGGTTTAATTTTTCGATAAACTTATACGAAATTTTTTTTTTAAATGGTACACCCATTTTGTATGTTTTCATATCACTGCAAAATAAGTTGTCAATATTATTGACAATTTAATTTTGTGGCCAATTTTCCACTGCATCTACTTTTCAACTTCTTTTTCAATGTCCTTTTTTTTCTCTATCTCTGTCGCTCTCTCTCTCTCTCTATTTTTTCTTCAATCATGCTCCCACATTTTTAATACTTTCTTGTTATACGATTGGTTTTGTGCCTCGGTTGGCTGTAAAATAAAAAAAAAATATAAATTTGCATATTTTTAGGCTGAGGAAATACATTTTACAGTTGCTACTTTGAGGGTTTTTTTTTGCTAAAGTTTACGGGTTTTTATCCTTGTTCTTTTTTTTTTTGTTTTTTTTTTGTATTTTAAACAAAAAAGTAAAATTTTGTTGTTATTGCTGTTGTTATTATGCATGTTCGTGCTGTGTTTTTTTTGGAAAAAAAAAATGGCAAATACAATAAGTCCAACAACAAAAAAAAAAGCTGCTCTATGAATAGTTAATGAATGTAAAACACAAAAGCTGTGTGGTATGTGTGCATTAGTGTGAGCGGCAGTATAAGTGTACCCATTCAACCTACACAATATTAGTTAAGGCTACTTTTAGGCGCTTTTATCCCATTTTGTTGTTATGGTTGTTGTTGTTGTTGTTGTTATTGTGTGGTCAAGCATAACTTGTTTTATGTGATGATTGAACATTTGTTCTGCTTTGTTGTGTTTTTTACAAGCATTTACATACACGCACACATATGCGCACATACTATTAAATATATTTACAATATGTCCTCTTTTGTATGTAAATTTTTTCCTTTTTTCATATGCAAAATTAGTTCATGTTATTTTTGCTTTTATGTCAAACATGAAATCGTCTTTATTGTTATTTATAAAAAGAATGCAAATATCTAACACCGGAAACAATCAAAAAGTCAAAAGCACAACACTTAACATGAAAAGTGGTGATTTAAAAAAAGTGCTTAGGCTTAGATTTTTTTTTTCGTAATATATATTGTAATAAATATGAAATATAACAAAAAATTAATGTAACGGAATTCATTATATGTATGCCAAATATAAGCAGCTGAAGAAAAAGTTTTAAGCGAACGAAGCGAAAGGATCTTGTGCATGGGCTATAGCTGCTGGACTGATTGCACGCATAATGACATTTATTAACATTAAGTTACATACATACATACATATGTACATACATACATACTCAACTTGAAAATAATAAGAAATATTAAATTTTATTTGGCATAGTCATAATCTAATAGTTTTCAAAGTCTTCGAAATCACTGGCAGTGACGACAAAAAAAAACACCAAAAATAATTTAATCCACTAAAGTTTCTCAAAGAAGCAACTAATAGCACCCTATTTCATAAAATATGGCATATCGTCTTCTGAAAGCTATCTGAAACAGTAGACTCATGTTCAAAGTTCATTATCCTTATTTCCTTAAAGAAAACGCTTATACTTTGCGCATTATTGTGCAGTAGTTGTTGTTTAAAAATTCTTTAAGATTCTTAATGAAAACAAGAGCAACAAATTTAAAGGAACTTTAAACGTTTAAGCCAATCTTCTAGTAACAGCTATCAGACAGCAAAATATGTTGTTGCAATTAGGAAGCATTACTTCAACTTTTGAGAGTCTTAATTTGATTTAAAATAAAGTTTTTGTTGAAGTTTTTGAAAATTTTCTAAATATTTGCGTTTGATAATTTTTGAGATATTAAAATTTTGCATCATTTATTATGATATGCAAACTAAAGTCAATTTGTTGTTTTAAAATTTTATGCTATTTGCCATAAGAAAAATCACCTAGATAAAACAATATAAAATTTACGCTGACGTCACAATTTTTCATACAAAATTTGTCGCATGTTCTACAAATATTTCAACTTTCGCTTTTGGCTATTGGTATTTGGCAAAAATTTTGTGTTGAAATTTGCAAAAATTGTGTGTTAAAATTAAATTTTCATTTTCCACAACTAATTACACTGTCGTTAGCAAATTTTGTCAACATGGTTTAGTCTGACCACATACATATAAATAAAGCTGCAATTTAATTGTAAAATTTTTAACACATTTGGCGCAAGAATGCCAGAATGTTTGATACAACTAAATTAAATTCCAATTTGATTTAAGAAATAATTTAAATTTTTCTCATTGTATCATTGTATTATATGACCATTAAATGCCACTAACACTAACACTGCGTTGTGGTTTCATTTGCTTTTTCCGTCTATTCCATTATAACGTAAATTAGGTTGTTAACATTGTGTTAGGAACACGAATTCTATG
Source organism: Meiosimyza platycephala (assembly GCA_963662105.1). Lineage (NCBI taxonomy): Eukaryota > Metazoa > Arthropoda > Insecta > Diptera > Lauxaniidae > Meiosimyza > Meiosimyza platycephala. The sequence goes on from OY759210.1 coordinate 94,541,643, forward strand.
TGAGTAATTGACTGTTGCACTTGTGTAAAAAGTGTTAGGCGCTCAGTTTTTGTGTTTTTGGCACTAAATTTTACGAAAATATTTGGCAAGTGGTAGAGTTCTTAATATTGAGTAGCTTTGATGAGTGTCACATTTTTCGATTTTTTAGGTTTCTTTTTCGCTCTTCAAATCATGCCAATATTTTGACAGTATCTGAGCTCATTATAAAAAAGTAAATTCATTCGCCTATCACGTTTAAGTTGGCTGAATCTTTTGTACTTGGGGTTAGACTTAGGTGGCCACATAGCCTCACATAGATCTAACGGATCCAATGTTATACCCTCTCTGTTTCACTCTCACTAGTAAATTCTTGTCCTTTTATTTTAGTACTCGTCCAACAAGATGGTGCCTGTTGTAATATCGAATCTTTTTGATTTTACATAAATGGACTTTTGTTGCAACACGCAAAATCTACAAAAGTGATGGGCAAGTACAGGCACTTTCAGCCCTCATGTCCCTTTCCATTATTCGATGCACAAACAAGCAACCAAAAGTTCACAGAATTTCAACGCTATCGGCGCGTAGCGTTGAGTTGAGCTCTAATGAAAACAAAAACAACACACACAGGCGTTAGCGACGGCACTGCATTGTGTTTCGACGAATGTAGCAATTGTTTTTGTTTACAGTGCAATTTGGTTTTTTTTTTTGTGCTGTTGGCGAATTTGGAAATGAAAGCAAAAAATTTAAAACTTAGTTTGTTGTTGCTTGATGTTGTTGTTGTGCCCATTTGCTAGATTTCCGTGCCCACCACTGATCTACAAAATCGATTTTGAACCAATTTATTTAGTTTTATTCCTTAGACGATTGGCCTAAATCTTCAATAAAAATTTGCACGATTTTATTATTGAATATGAAATCATTAAAAATGTAAAATTGCTTAAAAGAATAAATTTTTTGCGCAAATAGAAACAAGCATGCAAGCACTACAAACCGTTTTATGGCAAGTAAATTTGCTTGTACGTGTGCGTATTGTTATTGTTATTTCCATAGAGTAGTTATACAAGGTGAAGTCAAGAGAGAGAGTTGAAATTGTAGCATTTTGAGAGCGTGAGAGTAAATTGATTTTCAATACGGAACTCAATAAAATATGAATAGAGAAGTAACCGATGAGAGAGCAAATTTTCTTATGACTTTAGCTTCATAATTTTTTTTTGAGATTTCGGATTTGTTTTGAAAAAAATCGAACACTAAAGAAATTCAAAGAGTAACAAAAAATATAGATTTTAACAAATAAATTTCGACGTTATACAATTGCTCATATTTGGATAAGTTGATCAGCATAAAACTATCCATCTAAAAATACATATTTCATCTTAGTCAGCAAAAAGTTTCTTTTAAAATAATACATATTTCAAATAATGGTACATTCTTTAAATTCACTGAAAAACTCATAATATAAAAGAATCTTGTTGTTACATATTCAAGTTTATCATATTTAACCTATTTTTTGTACTTTACTCATGGCTTTATTAAAAACATATTAATGCTCCGCAAAGTATGCAAATATTTATAGCCAAAGCCGCAAAGACACAAATATACAAGTCTCTTATGTCATATACGCGTTTATACCCAGCAAACAATTTTAGTTGTGGAAAAGTCTTATCGGGAAATTCGTGTGAGGTAATGAAAAAAAAAATTATATTCTGAAATTAAGCCTAATTTCTAGAAAGTGTAAAAACATGATTTTATATTTTTAAGTGGATTTTTTGCAAGCAGATTTTTGAATTACGATTTTTGAATGAAATATTAACTCTTATGAGAATTGAATTGAATTTATAGGCGTGCAGCCCTGGCACTTAAGCAACTTGCTATGTATACAAAGCAACTATAATTTTACACATTAAAATTTGCGATTTAGTTTTGCTTTCCTTTACAATTAGAGTTGCTAGCTATAGTTAACTAGTAGCGAATGCCAAATAAAAGGCAGCTTCTATTAGACTAAACTAATTTATGACAAAATTATTAACATTATTTGTTTTGTTTACTGGGCATATGCTGATATCTATGACTAATGACACATTTGCGAGTATCTACATATCTACTACAATATATCAAGTTTCAGTCAACATATAAAATAATGACATTTAGTATTTGACAAATGAAAACAAATAAAACAAATGTTTCAGCACGAAGTTTTTTTCTTAAATTTTTCTTCTTTTTATTTTCTCCTTTCTTATGGAATAAATGTAAATTTTGTTAAGGTCTGCCAAAAATTCCATAAAAGCAGTCAGGAACTGGGGAACCTATTCACACATGCGCACACACACACATACAAACTCACCTAGGGTAGATCATACACCATAATTTAAATAAAAATTCAAATTTGGTATAGTGTCAAGTTGGCTCTAACAGGTTCACATAAAATATTTTCCACGCTCTTATCTTGAAATTTTATAATTTACCCCAAGTTTACTTAATCGCATAATTCTTATAAAATCCTATTTTCTCTGACGTGAATTGTGATGCTTATCGTCGGATGTCCCGCGAATATATCTTTATAGAAATTCATTATAATTTGGAAAAACTCTAATGATTTCAGAAATAAAAGAAATTTGTCGATTATAATGATTTTTAGAAAAGAATTGTAGTGTACTTACGATGCCAATCTCTCCGATATTAATAACTCAATTCATTTTTTAAATACGTAATTGCTATAATCGCAGTTCTATTTTAGAAAAATTTGATTTACCAAGAAAATGTTAGGATCACCTAAAGCAAACATGCAAAATTTCAAGGTCAACGCACGTGCCTTAGACGTAATAGTATGGAAATATTTTGCAAAATAAATAAATAATAAATTTTTCTTTGAAAAAATATTTATATGATCCATCCTAATTACTACTTTTGCTTTCATGCTCAATGAGTAATTGAAGTTTTAGCAAATATTTGGATGTCTTTAAATTGTGTATGTGTAAGGATTTAAGTATGCAAATGAATAGAAGAACGTAGGAATATTTGTAATAAATTCACATGAGTTCAGATATGACAAAATTTAACAAATATGTAAAATACGCTCCTACATAAATTAATTAGTATGCCAGTGTGCAAAGAAGAAAGTGCTTTGTATTTAAAGCAGGTAATTTGACCTACTTTCTAAGTTAAATAAGGAAGTGGCAGAAATGTTTAAGCGAAGTGAAAGCTTAGTGGTGCGTTTAAATGTCATTCAGTTGGTTAAAAATAAGTTAATTGAGAATTTAACATGTAAATTTTGCATTTTGAGTAACATAGTAATAATGTATGAAAATATTACGAGCCAAAAAGAAATTATTTAAAACAATGTCGGGGGTAAAAATTTCAGGAAACATTTATTACTCACATATGAAATATTACTACTTTGTAGCTATGCAAAAACAAAAATCTACATTTAAAATGAGAAACCCTTATATAGAGATCCTTTATTTATTTATTTTCAAAAATCTCAAAACCCCCCCAACTCCCCATCGTGCGATGTTAAGTACCACAGTTTCATTTCTGAAGAAATATCGTCCAATGATAGTTTCAAACTATAAACCACATCAAACTAAAAATATTATTGTCAACACAAAAGCCAACTTGTGCCACCCTGTACAAGTACACATATAAATAGTAAGCTAAAATGATTTTGGGATTGCTCACCTAAGCAATCGCGAAAGTAACTTGTTCATTTCTAAATTGTGTTTTCCAAAATAAAAAATTTGGCTTAAAGTTGTATTGTTCCTATCATTACTTGCGGTAACCATTGGGGCTGACACCTTAGATGCCAAGAAATCCTATAAAGGTTATCATCTCTATCTTGTATTAACCAAAGAAGATACTAAAAAACTTAAGGATCTTGATGAAATAGATAAATTGTTTAAGGTAAGATGAGAATGTTAAGCACAAGCACATTTCAAAATTAATAACCGCAAAAACTTAGCTCAATTTCTGGTTTAGATCACCGTTCTTAAGTACTTTTCTGGTTGGACCTACACAACAGTCGGCTTTGGTAAAAGAGTTGCGCTCGCGAAATGTCGATTATGAAGTGGAGATTGAAGATGTGGAAGGGTTGGTTGATCACTGATTATTTGTATTCCAACACTTTTAACAATTAAATTGTTTTTCAGCTATATAGAATTGTATTTAAAGGGTGTACTAATATTTATACCAGTAGCACTCATACCAAAGTTTCCACTCCCTTAAAAACAAGAGATGGATGCGAGAATGCAATAAGGAACATCAACAAAATTCCTTTAATATTAGAAAAAATTTAACAATATGTTTTTTATTTTATTTTGAACAGCTAAAAATGTTATAGCAAATATCTGTACTTATCAAAGGAAATTTAAAAAAAAAAGTTTTTTTTAAATCAAAACAAATTTAAGATTTTTATAGTTTTTTTTTTTCATTCCCTAAGTATTCCCTCACGATTGTCAGATTTTTTCAATCCCTAGCACTTTCATTTTCTTCCTATCCACTGTGTGCCGAGATGTGGCATGTGAACTTACATTAAATATAAACTTAGCTTAAATAAAATATATGAATTTTTAACTATTACCAAATCTTAATATATATACAATTAAATCAGTTTCTCCCACTGTCACATTTGCATTTCAATTGAATTATAATAATTTTATGGTTATTTAAATGTTTTCTAATGACAGCAACAACAATTAATTTATATATTTAATTTTCAATTAAATGCAAAAAATTATACATTTTTTCAACTTACAATTAAATGACATTATTTTTTTTTTTTTCCAAATTATAATTATTGCCTCAAAACGCTGTAAGTGCAGAAAATCCAAAAAAAAAATAAAGATTTTTAATTAATTTAAAATAATATGATAAATTAATTTTTATTTGCATTTGCATAACACATAACATTAAAATATTTTACAAAATTTAATTAAATAATTTTACACACAATTTTTTTATGCCACTTTACGCGCACAATTTACAAAATCAACCTTTTTGGCATAATCAAACCCCAATTGAAACATCAGCTTTTAACACCTTTTAATGTTGGCATAGAAGAGAGAGCGACAGGGGGGCGGGGGCAAAAAACCATAATATATTTATGTTAAATTTCCCAAACAAACTTTTCACTTGAACCCAACCCAACCTTTGGTGAACATGATGAACACCTGTTTGTTTGGAGCAAAAATTTTAAATTCAAATTTACCTTTTTTAAACTAAAAAGCGTAAAAAAACTTAAGAGAAAACGAACCACAAAATTTCCCAAAGTAAAACAATATCTTGCAAATTTATGCAAAGTATGAATCTTTGATAAATTTTATTGAAAGCTAAGGGATAAAACAAACAGCTCTAAAGCAGCATAAGGAAAAGGTACTGAAATTCTAAAATTCAGCAGAGTTAACAGTAAAATCAAAGAAAATCAAAACAAAACCAACAACGTCTAACCAATAATATATATAGAATACAAGCTGGCTGACAGTAGCATAAGCAAAAAGTTGGCAAGTTATATATATACAAAGTGTAAAATCCATACGGTTTCATACCTTTTTGTATATTAGGGTGCTTTCTGCTTATTTTGTTTGATACAATTCGAGAATAATACATATGATAAATTATTTGTATTCGTAAATATGTGGCATTCTTTGGTAAAACAAAAGGCATTGGATGTTGCTCTCCTCGATATTGAAATTTTTTTCTATGCATCCCAAATAGTTTTCAATATTTTATAAAAAAAGATAAAAATATTTCGGTAAATTTGGAAAAGTATTACAGCAACAATTGTTCAAATTCATACATACAAAAATATGTCATATTAAATTGGCGTAAAAAAAAAAGTTTTCCAAATCAAAACCACCCTAATTCACTAAAAACCTTTGCATGATTTTACCTTTTTAACTGCCCTTACCTTCTTCAAAATTCTCTCTTCATTCATTCTTTGCTGTTACACTGCGCAGCGCTCATCGTCGCGTGGTATCTTAAGCTTTAACTAATAGCTCGTAACACTCAAGATAATTTGTGCGCTTCATTTGCGGGTTTAGCGTAACAATGGCTAAGGGAGTAAAACAAAATGAAAACAAAAGTTTTGCCAATTTTTGTTTTGTGGCAAAACAAATTAACGATAAAAATCTTCAGCTTATACGAGTGTGTGTGAGCGGAAAAGTTTATGAAGAAATTTACTTTTGTAACACCAAGTTTAAGCAAATGTTAGAAAATGCAAAGTTTATTAAGTTTTCGTGTTGAAATTAAACGAGAAATGCTGAAGTATTGGAGTTTTAATGTTGATCATTTTATAATAGCATTTAGCTTTAAGTTTTGTTCAAACAGACTGTAAACTTATACCGTGGTTTCAAAAAAAAAAATTTAATTTATTGTAGGTGTGTGGAATATAACAAAAAATTCAGTACATTTCAGTAAATTGCAACTAATAAATCGAAAAGCTGTGTTTCATTATCTAATTGAAATCTCAAGCTGATGAGACTGGACATTTTTTATTAACAAATCTGTGAAGATCACGAAAATGACAAAAAACTTTAAAGACTATTTCTTGCATAATGATTTATTGATTTCAACAACTACAAAATCTAATGAGGTGCATTATTTTCTTGAACGTATAGCCATATGCGTATATTTGAGCGAATATTGAAGACCACGAAACTGATGCCAAACGACGCCTTTTGCAAATTTATCTGTACCAACAGCACCACGTAAATATTGACCATTTAAATCACTAAAAAATTTAATTAATTATTATATGTACAAATTCAAGTCAATACAATAATACCTATGAAGACATTGATTGAACCACCATCCTCCCGTATATAAATTGGGGCAATCCTGTTGACCGGAATTATTTTTGTCACGTGCTGAAAATTTCATACCTTGATGCCAACGCAATCCATCACCGCCATTACTAGCACTGGAATATTTACCCAATATATTTAGAGCATATTCCTGTTGCTCACTGCCTACAGCAAATGCATCGTACTTAGCCGAACCTTTTGAGCTATTGAAATCTTCCATTTGTACCCAAAGCTCTTGCAACGAAGCTTGCGTAAGCGCATGTAAATTTTCCAAGCCGATCCAAAACTCACCATCAAGATTACCAAAACCGTATTTATAATCTGCCCAACTACGATAGAAATCAATAGAACCATCTTGCCGACGTTGAATTAAAGTCCAAGCATCACCACCAGCCGTATCCAATTCGCAATAGACAAAAAAGGGTTTGGATGCAATGTTATTTAATGGTTTTAACTGTATTTGATAGATGCCTTTGCGTTTGGTAGCGCGTACTGCCTCAGCACAATTTGCAGGCAGCTGTTGCGCATAGGCATAAGCCAAAAGTGCTGCTAGCGTTATTAAGAAAATTTTGAACATCTCGAACGAGAGACTACGGCTCATTTGAGACACTTGATAAGATATTGCGAAATTTATATGAGTTTTTTTTTTTTTGCTCTTAATTCCATTTAACTTCATATCAAATACAAATTAATTTCTAATGTCTTTGTTTTTCTATTACAAAAGCAGTATTCAATAGATAAGAAAATTCCATGTAATTGCAAAATTCTCAAGAAAAGAAAATATTAATCTATAGATTGGCATTTGAGACAAAATGTTGCGCTAATTGGATGGAAATTTTACTGGTAACGCATATACTGTGGTATATCATTAATATGTACTCATTGTAGCAATATAGATAACAAATTAAATAATCTCTTTTGTAGATTTATTTGAATAGCTAAATAATTTTAGGAAACTTTTGCTGCTGGATTAGAAATCCATTATCATTAGATCAAAGGTGGTTTGACATTTATTTCAAAATTTTCAAAATATTCCTTATATCCGTATATGTATAAGAACTCTTCCCAAAAAAAAAAATTTCAATACCTCGATATTTGAAATTAGTTGGTCTTTTTATTTTAAATTATGTTAAAAATTAAAATAAATAAATTTAAAATACACAAATGTGAGCCTTGGTCAATTTTTGAGCTTAACTCTTTTCTGAAAGAATAACATTCATGGTTTAAAATCTTTTTTCGTATAGTTAATTTCTATATCTATCTAAGATAATATAATACATATTTTAAATATCAAGTTCTTTTACTAAACATGAATTTTGAAAAAGTTTAGCGCCATAATTAATATCTTCAAACAATTAGCAAAATCTTAGATCCCATCTAGCTTTATTCATTTTAACTTTTAATGTCTCATATAAATTTTTTATGTACGTGACTGCCACTTCCATACGTTAAAAATCGGTATGAGAAAATTTATACAGTATGTAGCGTATTATATGTAATTAAAATACAACTGCATTGAAATACTTAGAAATCAGCACTAAGCGGTTAAAAAACGCAAAAACAAAACGAACACCTAGAAAAATATTGACACATTCTCACGAGTTATGGATTTAGCCAAATGAATAATAAAACAACAACATTTTCTAGTTATTTCTTACAGTTAAATCTTCTATTATATTGTGCATCGAATAATAATTGATGTCAGATTGCTATAGGGTAATAGAAGCAAAAAGAGTTGGCCTTAGTATATAACTTAATAGTGTCTATTGTCTCTCTTCAAAAAAACAGTCAAAAGAGAGTTTGTTCTTGAGAATAAAGAAAAGAAAAAAACACCAATAACAACACAAAAGCAACGAAAAATCAAATGACAATTTTTCGTGAGGCTTTGCAAAAACTTAATTCTAAAAAAACGAAATTTTACTTAAAAGTAAGTCGATTTCCTGCCGCACAGTATCCACAATGCGCAGTGGATTTTTGTGACCATAAATAGGAAGAATTTGAAAGTGTTAACGATTGAAAAAATTTTTAAGGCAATCGTTAGAGAATACTTAGCGAATGAAGAAAAAAAAACTTAAAATTTTAAATTTGTTTTGAGTTTAGTGACACAGTGGGCTCAAAGTTAAACTTTGTACAGCAAAAATGTTCTATGAGACTTTTTATAAAAGCGATTGTTCGATAGGGCTTTCTAGTCAACTTGTTTGTAACAAAATGCAATAATGTAGCATATTGGCGGAAAGTATATTATTTCTACTTTTTGAAACTCAATATAATTTTCTTTTATCGCCTTTATATGAACTATACGGATTTTTCAAAAATTATATTGAAAAATGATTAACGTGGAAAATTTGCAAACTTTGAGAGAAAAAAAAGGATATTCCCGGATTTCGGAAATTTTTTTATATGTAAAGTGAGAAAATATGGTTAGCTAAAAGACAAAAATGCAGCTGCCTTTTTTTAACATTTTTTTTTTTTTGTTTATCAAGTTTTTCCTAATGTAGTTTTAGAAGGAACAAAAAATACTGACTTTTATGAAATGCTCTTATTAATTTATCTGTTTTAAAATATACCAATATTGCATATTCGCAAAAAGTTCATAGATCGTACTTTTCAAAAAAATGTTTGATTAAGCTTTTGTATTCCATGTGTGAATTATGCTGATTTTTTTAAAATTTGGGCTCAAAAAGTCATAATTGAGAAAATTGACAAACTTTGACAGAAAAAAAACAAAAAAGCATATCCTAGAATTTCGTAAATTTTTTATAAGTAATGTAAGAAAGTATGGTTAACCATGTTTCAGCTGCTTTTTTTCAGAACTTTTTTTTAAATTATTTTTTCACTGCAACATTTGAAGGAAAAATTATTTTTATTCTTCATACTTTGCACCACTTAACAATAATTTTATCAATTTTAAAAGCTCACAGGAAGTTGCTTGTATTTGCAAAGAAGTTTCCTTAAGTAGAGGAGAATAGGAAGGGCTTTTTTTCTCTTTTTATCCCCCTTGCGGTAAAATATACAAACTCCAATGGTTTTCAAAAACCTAACAAATAAAATATTTAAACTGTTTTTCTTCAATTACAACTAATGGAAATTGATACCAATTATGAAATAAAGTCTCAACCACATCCCATCTTTGTATGGGAGGCATGTCCGTTGACCGATTTTTTTTCACATTCGCCAGTTTTTGTTGTTTTAACCGAAAAAACGGCTGTGCCAAATTTCAAGACTCTAGCGCTTTACAACTGTTAATGGCCACCTATTTTGATTTTTCTCTAATAACTTGAAAATTATAAAAGATATCGCAAAATTTGTAACATTTTTGAAATCAGCCTTGCTAAGTTAAAGAGAATTGATACCCATTTTGAAAAAAGGTCTTAACCACATCCCAACTTTGTATGGGAGGTAGGCGTGTTCGTGAACCGATCACCTTACAAACATACGTGCTAAATTTCAAGAGTCTATAGTATTTATTACTAAATATGGCCGCCGTTTCATACAAACCCATCCACTGTGCGACGGTTTATTTGAAATTCGCATTACCGGACCCAAAATTGATAAATGTTACAATTATTTTCAATTTTCTAAGCCATAACTCTTCAGCTACTAACAAATGTACACGCATATGATTTATGTTATATTCTTTAATTACTAAATAGGTAAGAATAGAGCTGTCAACATCAAAGGCTCTTTCGATGCTTTTCGATATGTTTTAATACTATTTGCCTGTTTTGATGATTTGGACAGCTTTAAGCGTTCGTTTATGACCGGCATAAATATTTCCAAGGTAAAAAGTGGAAAAAGTTTCAAAAAAGGTCAAAAAAAATAAACGTTACTTCAAAAAATATATTCACGCTTTCTCATTTGTGCAAATTATTCACGGGTTTAGAATTAGTTATGCGACCTAAAATTTACAAGAAGCACAATGTTGTAACTTGGAATGCTATGAAAATCACCAGATGATTCTATGAGCTTAATATTAATTATTAATAATACTACGAAATAGAGCAAACAATCTCATTAAAACCTTTTAAAAATATATATTTCAATTGATATTTTACTAAACTCAATAATTTTCAACAACCAAAAATGCACATCATTTTCGTGCACGTATAGCCATATGCGTATATTTGAGCGAATATTGAAGACCACGAAACTGATGCCAAACGACGCCTTTTGCAAATTTATCTGTACCAACAGCACCACGTAAATATTGACCATTTAAATCACTAAAAAATTTAATTAATTATTATATGTACAAATTCAAGTCAATACAATAATACCTATGAAGACATTGATTGAACCACCATCCTCCCGTATATAAATTGGGGCAATCCTGTTGACCGGAATTATTTTTGTCACGTGCTGAAAATTTCATACCTTGATGCCAACGCAATCCATCACCGCCATTACTAGCACTGGAATATTTACCCAATATATTTAGAGCATATTCCTGTTGCTCACTGCCTACAGCAAATGCATCGTACTTAGCCGAACCTTTTGAGCTATTGAAATCTTCCATTTGTACCCAAAGCTCTTGCAACGAAGCTTGCGTAAGCGCACGTAAATTTTCCAAGCCGATCCAAAACTCACCATCAAGATTACCAAAACCGTATTTATAATCTGCCCAACTACGATAGAAATCAATAGAACCATCTTGCCGACGTTGAATTAAAGTCCAAGCATCACCACCAGCCGTATCCAATTCGCAATAGACAAAAAAGGGTTTGGATGCGATGTTATTTAATGGTTTTAACTGTATTTGATAGATGCCATTGCGTTTGGTAGCGCGTACTGCCTCAGCACAATTTGCAGGCAGCTGTTGAGCGTAAGCACAAGCCAAAAGTGCTGCTAGCGTTATTAAGAAAATTTTGAACATCTCGAACGAGAGACTACGGCTCATTTGAGACACTTGATAAGATATTGCGAAATTTATATGAGTTTTTTTTTTTTGCTCTTAATTCCATTTAAGTTCATATCAAATACAAATTAATTTCTAATGTCTTTGTTTTTCTATTATAAAAGCAGTATTCAATAGATAAGAAAATTCCATGTAATTGCAAAATTCTCAAGAAAAGAAAATATTAATCTATAGATTGGCATTTGAGGCAAAATGTTGCGCTAATTGGATGGAAATTTTACTGGTAACGCATATACTGTGGTATATCATTAATATGTAGTCATTGTAGCAATATAGATAACAAATTAAATAATCTCTTTTGTAGATTTATTTGAATAGCTAAATAATTTTATGAAACTTTTGCTGCTGGATTAGAAATCCATTATCATTAGATCAAAGGTGGTTTGACATTTATTTCAAAATTTTCAAAATATTGACTTTTATTCAATTTACGGAATTGGTTTACCCTGCATCAAAATTCTAACAGACAAAATCTTAGATCCCAAATACAGCTCCGTTTATTTTCCTTTTATATGCCTCATTTTTGTTGAAAAGTTTTCATTTTTGTTCTTAAAAAAATATAGCAAAACAAACCCTTACATCCACTTAAAGCTTTTAAATGGAAACGCTCTTTAAATACGGAAACAATACTGAGCTTTATAAATAGACACCTATCTTAGAGATTTATGCGTTTGTGAAAAATAAAATTATCTCTTTTATGTTATAAAAAGAGCAAACACAAATTTTATGGCTTTTTTCACCAAAGCAAAAACTATTTTCTGCAAAATCATAATATAAAAACATTAAGCATTTTTTATGACACGTCTTCCGTACAATATAAAGTTGCTTCAAGATAACTTTAAGCAATAAAATGATTACACCCAGAAACATTTTTATACATAATTTGGACGATAATTTAATTAAAAAAAATTTTTCATAATTTGAGCAAAAGTTATTTTGGAAAATTTTTCATGCATTTTAAATATTTTTTACAAAAAAGAAAATTTGCTCGTCTTACAGAGGATTGTCATCCAAATTCAGTAATTAGTGTTTTTTTTTAAACGATGTGTAGGATCTTAAAGTATCTAACGATATAAAGATCTTCCTCTTTCAAAAGCCTTTGAGTGAGCTGAAATACTTTTTTTTTCGCCTAGTTATCGCATTTTGAAATCTTTTAATATAAGGGCACGTCCATTAATTACGTGAGGTGTTTTTTTGAAAATTCGGACCACCATCCCCTTGGTGAGATTTGGTGAGATCTGGCGAAACCCCTTCCCTCCCCCACTCCCGTGAGATTTAAATTATAATTTTTAATGTAAATTCTATGCATTAAAAAGTTGACGTGAGGTTTTTCTTGACCCCCTCCCCCACTTGGTGAGATTTAGTGAGATTTTGCCGCTATTTTAACTCACGTAATTAATGGACCTCCCTTAATCATGTCCATAATAAGTTTTCAGGTATAGGGAATATCACAAACATGAAAATTTCAAATTCGATATATCGGTGGAAAAAAAAAAGGTGTTTGAGCAGGCTCAACGGCATTTGAAAGAAAAAGATTCGTACTTTATGATCTCATACATAATTTTTTGAAAAAAAATACGTGGTGCTACATAACCTCCAATATGTCAAAAAAACAGTGTTTTTTGCACTTTTGCGTTATATCATTAATATGTAGTCATTGTAGCAATATAGATAACAAATTAAATAATCTCTTTTGTAGATTTATTTGAATAGCTAAATAATTTTATGAAACTTTTGCTGCTGGATTAGAAATCCATTATCATTAGATCAAAGGTGGTTTGACATTTATTTCAAAATTTTCAAAATATTCCTTATATCCGTATATGTATAAGAACTCTTCCCAAAAAAAAAATTTCCATACCTCGATATTTGAAATTAGTTGGTCATTTTATTTTAAATTATGTTAAAAACTAAAATTAATAAATTTAAAATACACAAATGTGAGCCTTGGTCAATTTTTGAGCTTAACTCTTTTCTTAAAGAATAACATTCAATGCTTAAAATCTTTTTTCGTATAGTTAATTTCTATATCTATCTAAGATAATATAATACATATTTTAAATATCAAGTTCTTTTACTAAACATGAATTTTGAAAAAGTTTAGCGCCATAATTAATATCTTCAAACAATTAGCAAAATCTTAGATCCCATCTAGCTTTATTCATTTTAACTTTTAATGTCTCATATAAATTTTTTATGTACGTGACTGCCACTTCCATACGTTAAAAATCGGTATGAGAAAATTTATACAGTATGTAGCGTATTATATGTAATTAAAATACAACTGCATTGAAATACTTAGAAATCAGCACTAAGCGGTTAAAAAACGCAAAAACAAAACGAACACCTAGAAAAATATTGACACATTCTCACGAGTTATGGATTTAGCCAAATGAATAATAAAACAACAACATTTTCTAGTTATTTCTTACAGTTAAATCTTCTATTATATTGTGCATCGAATAATAATTGATGTCAGATTGCTATAGGGTAATAGAAGCAAAAAGAGTTGGCCTTAGTATATAACTTAATAGTGTCTATTGTCTCTCTTCAAAAAAACAGTCAAAAGAGAGTTTGTTCTTGAGAATAAAGAAAAGAAAAAACACCAATAACAACACAAAAGCAACGAAAAATCAAATGACAATTTTTCGTGAGGCTTTGCAAAAACTTAATTCTAAAAAAACGAAATTTTACTTAAAAGTAAGTCGATTTCCTGCCGCACAGTATCCACAATGCGCAGTGGATTTTTGTGACCATAAATAGGAAGAATTTGAAAGTGTTAACGATTGAAAAAATTTTTAAGGCAATCGTTAGAGAATACTTAGCGAATGAAGAAAAAAAAACTTAAAATTTTAAATTTGTTTTGAGTTTAGTGACACAGTGGGCTCAAAGTTAAACTTTGTACAGCAAAAATGTTCTATGAGACTTTTTATAAAAGCGATTGTTCGATAGGGCTTTCTAGTCAACTTGTTTGTAACAAAATGCAATAATGTAGCATATTGGCGGAAAGTATATTATTTCTACTTTTTGAAACTCAATATAATTTTCTTTTATCGCCTTTATATGAACTATACGGATTTTTCAAAAATTATATTGAAAAATGATTAACGTGGAAAATTTGCAAACTTTGAGAGAAAAAAAAGGATATTCCCGGATTTCGGAAATTTTTTTATATGTAAAGTGAGAAAGTATGGTTAGCTAAAAGACAAAAATGCAGCTGCCTTTTTTTAAAATTTTTTTTTTTTTGTTTATCAAGTTTTTCCTAATGTAGTTTTAGAAGGAACAAAAAATACTGACTTTTATGAAATGCTCTTATTAATTTATCTGTTTTAAAATATACCAATATTGCATATTCGCAAAAAGTTCATAGATCG
The DNA here is from genome assembly GCA_963662105.1 of Meiosimyza platycephala. NCBI lineage: Eukaryota > Metazoa > Arthropoda > Insecta > Diptera > Lauxaniidae > Meiosimyza > Meiosimyza platycephala. The sequence goes on from OY759210.1 coordinate 94,556,705, forward strand.
TACTTTTCAAAAAAATGTTTGCTTAAGCTTTTGTATTCCATGTGTGAATTATGCTGATTTTTTTAAAATTTGGGCTCAAAAAGTCATAATTGAGAAAATTGACAAACTTTGACAGAAAAAAAACAAAAAAGCATATCCTAGAATTTCGTAAATTTTTTATAAGTAATGTAAGAAAGTATGGTTAAGCATGTTTCAGCTGCTTTTTTTCAGAACTTTTTTTTAAATTATTTTTTCACTGCAACATTTGAAGGAAAAATTATTTTTATTCTTCATACTTTGCACCACTTAACAATAATTTTATCAATTTTAAAAGCTCACAGGAAGTTGCTTGTATTTGCAAAGAAGTTTCCTTAAGTAGAGGAGAATAGGAAGGGCTTTTTTTCTCTTTTTATCCCCCTTGCGGTAAAATATACAAACTCCAATGCTTTTCAAAAACCTAACAAATAAAATATTTAAACTGTTTTTCTTCAATTACAATTAATGGAAATTGATACCAATTATGAAATAAAGTCTCAACCACATCCCATCTTTGAATGGGAGGCATGTCCGTTGACCGATTTTTTTTCACATTCGCCATTTTTTGTTGTTTTTACCGAAAAAACGGCTGTGCCAAATTTCAAGACTCTAGCGCTTTACAACTGTTAATGGCCACCTTTTTTGATTTTTCTCTAATAACTTGAAAATTATAAAAGATATCGCAAAATTTGTAACATTTTTGAAATCAGCCTTGCTAAGTTAAAGAGAATTGATACCCATTTTGAAAAAAAGTCTTAACCACATCCCAACTTTGTATGGGAGGTAGGCATGTTCGTGAACCGATCACCTTACAAACATACTTGCTAAATTTCAAGAGTCTATAGTATTTATTACTAAATATGGCCGCCGTTTCATACAAACCCATCCACTGTGCGACGGTTTATTTGAAATTCGCATTACCGGACCCAAAATTGATAAATGTTACAATTATTTTCAATTTTCTAAGCCATAACTCTTCAGCTACTAACAAATGTACACGCATATGATTTATGTTATATTCTTTAATTACTAAATAGGTAAGAATAGAGCTGTCAACATCAAAGGCTCTTTCGATGCTTTTCGATATGTTTTAATACTATTTGCCTGTTTTGATGCTTTGGACAGCTTTAAGCGTTCGTTTATGACCGGCATAAATATTTCCAAGGTAAAAAGTGGAAAAAGTTTCAAAAAAGGTCAAAAAAAATAAACGTTACTTCAAAAAATATATTCACGCTTTCTCATTTGTGCAAATTATTCACGGGTTTAGAATTAGTTATGCGACCTAAAATTTACAAGAAGCACAATGTTGTAACTTGGAATGCTATGAAAATCACCAGATGATTCTATGAGCTTAATATTAATTATTAATAATACTACGAAATAGAGCAAACAATCTCATTAAAACCTTTTAAAAATATATATTTCAATTGATATTTTACTAAACTCAATAATTTTCAACAACCAAAATGCACATCATTTTCGTGCACGTATAGCCATATGTGTATATTTGAGTGAATATGAAAGCCCACGCCAGTGAGTCCAGATGACACCTTGTGCATATTTATCCTGACCATAAGCACCACCTAAATATTGACCATTTAATTCACTAAAAAAATAAATTTAAGTAATTAGTTGAAATTCAATCGAAAGCTTTAAAATAATACCTATTAATACATTGATTAAACCACCATGCTCCCTTATACAAATTTGGGCAATCCTGCTTTCCAGAATTATTTTTGTCACGTGTTGAAAATTTCATACCTTGATGCCAACGTAGTGAATCACCGCCATTATTAAGACTAGAATATTTACCCAATATATTTATAGCATATTGCTGATTTTCACTACCAACAACAAATGCATCATATTTAGCCCAACCTGTTGAATTATTAAAATCCTCCAGTTGCACCCAAAGTTCTTGTAGCGAATCATGTGTAAGTGCACGTAAATTTTCTAAACCAATCCAGAATTCACCATAAAGGTTGCCAAATCCATACTTATAATCAGCCCAATCACGTTGAAAATCAATAGAGCCATCCTGCCGACGTTGAAATACAGTCCAAGCATCACCACCAGCCGTATCCAATTCGCAGTAGACATATAAAGGTTTGGATTCTTTGTCATTTATTGCTTTTAACTGAATTTGATGTATTCCACTACGTTTGCTTGCGCGTACTGCCTCAGCACAATTTTCAGGCAGTTCTTGGGCATACGCACAAGTCAGTAATGCCACTAGCGTTATTAAAAAAGTTTTCAACATCTTGCATGAAAGACTATTGCTCAATGAAATATTTGGTGAAGAATGAGGAATTTATATATTTCATGTTAGACGCTCTAACGGAACTTTAATTTTTTATCTTAATTTTTAATGGTTTTATTTTCCTTAGACAAAAGAAGTATTCACAAGATAACGCAAAAGAGAAAAAAAAAAGAGTTTGGCATTTGTGGCAAAATGTTTAACATAGAGAAATTTAATTTTTCTGCTATCGCACATGTGATGGAAATTATTCTCATGGCAAATAGATAGATAACAGTTGCAGAAATCTTTTTCATAAATTTATTTGAATAACTTAATCTTTTTATGAAAGTTACCCTTGCCACACTTTTAATAATCCATTTAAATTGTTCAAGCGAGAGCATGTTTTTGACTGAAATGTTGATAACTCGAAGAAAGCGAGGAGTTCACAGAAAAACAAACAATTTGAGCTACGGTTTTTGGCTTTAGCCTTGCAAAAAGCTGTAAAAATATTCTAAAGAATCTTAGGCTATATATGTGATATAACTGCTATATCCGCGATATTCGCGCATCACGCAAAAGTTACTGAGTTTGTTGAATTGGAAAATACTCTGATGAAAATTTTCACGATATTCTAATTTAACAACAAGTTATTAATGTTTTATAATTGCTTAGCAAAAAAATATTTGCGCAAATCGAAACAAGCATGCAAGCACAGCAATCTCTTTTATATCAAAATGATTTGTTTGTGATGTGCGTTTTGTTTTTGTTTTTTATAGTAATCTTTAGGCAGATGAATTTCAGGTCATATTGAGAGCATGAGGGCAAATCGTTTTTCAAAACAGGAGGTAATAAAGTAAAATAAATTTCAATATGAACGGAGGAATTAATTGCTGATGAGAGAGCAAATTTTCTTATGACCTCACCATCATGGTTTTCTCTGAGGAGTCGTGTCTGATAGGCGTGTCCAATTTTATTTTATTATTCAATTTACGGAATTGGTTTTCCCTGGATCAAAATTCTAACAGACAAAATCGGAGATCCTAAATACAGCTCCGTTTATTTTCCTTTTATATGCCTCATTTTTGTTGAAAAGTTTTCATTTTTGTTCTTAAAAAAATATAACAAAACAAACCCTTACATCCACTTAAAGCTTTTAAATGGAAACGCTCTTCAAATACGGAAACAATACTGAGCTTTATAAATAGACACCTATCTTAGAGATTTATGCGTTTGTGAAAAATAAAATTATTTTTTTTATGTTATAAAAAGAGCAAACACAAATTTTGTGGCTTTTTTCACCAAAGCAAAAACTATTTTCTGCAAAATCATAATATAAAAACATTAAGCATTTTTTATGACACGTCTTCCATACAATATAAAGTTGCTTAAAGATAACTTTAAGCAATAAAATGATTACACCCAGAAACATTTTTATACATAATTTGAACGATAATTTAATTAAAAAAAATTTTTCATGTTGGTTTTTAAATATTTTTTACAAAAAAAGTGAACCAAAGATTATGCAAGAAAGGTCATTAAGAAAATTTGCTCACTGGGTACAATATTGAATTATGAGCAATATTTTTACAAAAAAGTAGCCCCAAAATCCAAAAGCCTTTTATAGAGGATTGTTTTAACGATGTGTAGTATCTTAACGTAGCTAACGATCCAAAGAACTTCCTCTTTCAAAAGCCTTTGAGTGAGCTGAGTTATCGCATTTTGAAATCTTTTTATATAACGGGACGTCCATTAATTACGTGAGGTGTTTTTTTTTAAATTCCTCCTCTTCCCTTGGTAAGACTTGGTTAGATCTGGCGGGACCCCTTCTCCCCTTTCCCGTGAAATTTAATTTATAATTTTTAATGTAAATTCTATGCATTAAAAAGTTGACGTGAGATTTTTCTTGAACCCCTCCCCCCCCTTAGTGAAATTTAGTGAGATTTTGCCCGACCCCCTCCCCCCCTCCCCTATATTAACTCACGTAATTAATGAAATTCCTCTAATCATGTCCATAAAGAGTTTCAGGTATAGGGAATATCACAAACATGAAAATTTCAAATTCGATATCTCCGTGGAAAAAAAAAAGGTATATGAGCAGACCCAGCGGCATTTGAAAGGAAAAGACTTGCACTTTATGATCTCATACATAATTTTTTGAAAAAAAATACGTGGTGCTTCATAACCTCAAATATGTCAAGAAACAGTGTTTTTTGCACTTTTAGATAAAAATATCACAAAAACCTTACTCAGGTACAGGTTTCGACCAATTTTTAATTTCAACTGAAAATATCATACACTTCATAGAAGATGGAAAACTAAATCACAAAAAAAAGTCCTTACGTTTTGACGAAGAATGTCACATACACAAACACATACAATGTTTGTACAAATATACGTCTATATAAAAAAACATACATACATTATTCCCTTAGTGGAAAAACAATGAAAGCGTAGAACTTTAACAATATCACAGCCATCAGAGTCAACAGCAGCTGACAGACAAGGCCGTATAGAACACAGTGGCAGCAGCAATAACAACAACAACAATAACAAAATTTTTAATCAATTGCCATCCGACCGACCTTTCATCAATGAAATTTTTGATATTAATTTTTTTTTTTTTTAACGTTTGCATGATGGATTTTATACAGATATATACAGCCCCTTGCGCTACTATCATAAGCTAAGATACGTTGTTATTCCAAAAGCATTCGCTATTGCTCCTCGTTCACAATCCAGACCCATGAGCGCACATTTTGTTAGAAAATTTTTTTTTATTTATTTTGCTTTTTTTTTATCAAAAATTAATATTTTTTTTTTTATTTTATATCTTAATAACAATAAATTCTTAACAGGTGCTTTTACGTCTTGCTTTAAAACGTAAGCTGCTGTAGCTATAACTATAACAAATTCATTCAACCTTCATCAACTGCCTAATCAATCAAAAACATTTTTGCAATTTGCCAGCAATCAACGATTGGGGGAGTGTTGGGAAAAATAACAACAACAACAGCTGTTTGTGTGTGTGTACTTGGATTAGGGTCCAGCTGCCAAAGGTATAAATTAGTGTAGGTGTGGAAAAGTAGCATAACAGCAATAAAGAAAAAGAAGAGATACTGTGCAAATATTTATTGTAGTAAAATCAGCTTGAAATTATTAAAATTGAAAGATGATTTTTTTTTTTTGTGAGATTTTCTTTTGTTACGTTAATAATTGCTGTAAGGAGAAAATTAGAATGACAAAGGTACTGTGAAGGTTTCCATACCAGTTAATTTTAATTTCAAAGAGCAAATGACTTTTGATGTTTGACTTTTTGAAGTTTGCGCTTTAAGGATAAAATGATAAGGGTTAACATTTTTTGTTGATTTTAAATTGCTAATCTTACCGATATGATTTGAAATATATTTTTGATGGTTATATGAGCTTTTGTAGAAATTCGAATTTATACAGACATAAGCTTACAGAGATACTGATTTAAAAAAGATGAATGAATAAAAGTTTTAAAAATGGACGGAGGTCGAAAATGGATTTTGAACATCATTTTGAATATCTCCAGACCCTAGAAAGAACCGTTTTTCATCCATTTTCGGAAAATTTTTTTTTTTTGCTCCAATCGATTGGGAAAGCTCAAAAAATAATTTTGGAAATCACTCAGGTTGGCGCCGGACGCCGTTTTCGACCCTTTTGATGCTTTCCAAGGTCCGGAGCCGACCTAAGGTAGTATGTCCAAAAAACATTGCCTACCATTCCTTAACGGTTGGAGCAAAAAAAATTTTGGGGTGGTTAAAAAAAAATTTTTTTTTGCACCATTCGATAGGGAAAAGTCGAAAATAGCCATTTTCGAGATTAATTTTTCAACTGATACAAAAAAAAAAAATTTTTAACTTCACCGATAAGTTAAGCTCGGCAATGGCTTTTGGACCACAGTAGGTTAGTAGAAAACACAATACCAATTCGAGTAATCGACTCTGCAGCAGAACGCATTTTGGTCATGGGTTGTGCCACAATTTCTCACAATAGATATGGTCCAAAATTTGATTATGACATGACTTGTTTTTTCTCAGACTCCTTGAATTCTTCAGCATATTTGAATTTTTGTTTGCCTCTATCGATATTATTCGACTTCTTAGTTTTTTATGGATAAAGATTTAACACTCATACATATATCTCTTAGACAACTTCAGCCAACTATGTGATTATTCCACAAAATTTTCTTCAATTGTACAACGTGAACAAATTTCTGCTTTAAAATTTTTTTAAAATCTAACCAATCCTATTGCGCGGTTAAACTACGTACAACACTGTCAGTTCATATCAATACCAACAACAAAATTTTCATACATAAATAGAAATACGTAAATAAAAATACAAAACATTTAATGCAAATAAACGATTATAGTAATGAAATTTTATGATATAAAGCACAAGAAATAATAATAAAATGTAATAAAATCGTAGCAGAAATAGCCAATGGATTAAGATACTGATAATATGGAATAAATGAATATAAAAGGAACAATTGACAAAAAAAGTATTCAAATGACAAAGCTAACTAACAAAGAGCTAAAGCTGTAGAGTAAAAACTTTTTTATATACATATTTAGTTGTTCGAGAAATTTTGCTCCTTTCATTTCAATTTCCTTTCAAATATCTTTAATGTATGAGAAAATAACAGTTACAATGATTTTATCTAGAAAAGCTTATTGGTACACATAAAATAGAAATATAAACTATTTGATATGCAGTAACACTGGTGGACATAATTGCAGCATAGAAAACATAAGTGTCACTTAGGTCACTCACAAGTACAGCATTTAAGTTTCTAGGTATTTTACAGTATATTTTCTGACTAGCCTATATCAAGATGGTCAATAAAATTACATAATTTAATTTAAAAATTGACTTAAGAGGTCTCAGTATGGATGAAGGAAGGCAGGATGAAGGAAGGCAGGATGAAGGAAGGTAGGATGAAGGAAGTTAGTTGAAGAAGCTATAAACTGTGGGTCTGTAGTGAGTGCCATGCTTGGTATTAAACGAAATTAAAAGGCAAGTTCTTGAAACTTTCTTGTAGAAAACACTCGGTCCTTTCTATAGGGATGAAGAAAATGGTTCAGTTTTGTCCTGCTAAGTTATATGTTGGTTTCAATAAAGCCTTCAAACCGTTACATATATAAGTTAAAAATGTTATTTCCACTATTGATAACTCTTTTTGAATATTTGTAGCAACTAAACTGTCGTAGTAAGGTGTTATTCGCTCTTTTCAATAATTTTTCGCAGTTAAAACTAATTTTTTTAAAAAATTCCGAATATGTAAAAGAAGTTCATGAACATTTTCCAAAAAAGTCTTAGCTATTTAGTTCAGCTTTTACAATTGATAGAGTAAAACCAAAAAATTGTTGTGATTCTTGAGGTGGCGATTTTATTTATAATGACGTCTGCTTTTTGAGTATCTATCGTAAAGAATAGTTCATGTGAGATTCATAGAAATAACCGATAAGTGACAAGTGAAAGCTGATAAATGATAAGTGAAATGTGTGCTATAATAAGTAAAAATTTTATTAAAAGTAATAGTCAAAATGTGATAAGTAGGCGTCTATTAATTAAAATAGGGGAGGAGGAGGTCCGGAAAAATCTCACCAAATCTCACCAAGAATTTACATCTAAAATTTTAATTTAAGGGAGGGGTCCCGCCGGATCTCATCAAGGGGAGGAGAAGGATTCCGAATTTTCAAAAAAACACCTCACGTAATTAATGAACGTCCCCTAAACGATATCTGACAACAAAAAAGAGTGATAAGCACTAAATGATAAGTGATAAGTTATACACGTAATAATTATAAAAAAAAAATTCAATGAGCGCTAAGTAGTAAGCGCTAAGTGTAACGCTATTTAAGTAAATGTTAAGTATAAGCAATATGTGATAAGTGATAAGTAGAAAGTTGCAAATAGTTAAAAACTGATAAATGGTAAATGATAAGTTGTAAATGAAAAATGAAAAATCAATTAATATATTTGTATTTAGAAAACATTGTTTTTTTTTTTCATGAAACATTTTAGCTTTTCATGAAAATCTTTTACATTTCGCTGCTGTTGTTAGGTTTTTTTTTACGCTTAAAGTCAACATACAAACCAGCAACAATAAAAATACAAACAAACAACAGCGTGCTTACATTTATTTTAAGCATTCTTAATATTTGTGAGAATGTGTCAAAAATACCATACAACGCTGTAAAAGCGAAAAAATGAACAGCGCTCAAAACATAAACAAAAAGTTCAATGAAAGTCTTAGTCATGGAGATTACAGCGATAGGGTTCAATAGAAGTTTCCTTATTGAAATTTTTTGTTCTTTATGTCAATACATTGTAAGTATTTGTGTGTATGTGTGTGTGAATCACACATGTATAAATAGGTATCTATAAAAGTTTGGCTTTATGAATATTTTTATGATATTTATTCATATAACTTTTATTGCACAAACATAAGCCAATGGTAATCAGGAGAAATACCAGCAGCCAGTATAAATACATTTATTGTATTATATTCATTTCCATTTGGTTTTTATTTTCTATTCATTTACATATGCATATAAAGATTAGAAGTCTATGTGAAATGTATGCTGGTTAAGTAGGCAACAACGACCAGTTAGAGAGACAGTTAAGCGCATTATAGGCAACATGAATGAATGACTATGACTGTGATAGCAAAGTAGAGCGAAGAAAGGAAGAAATAAAATGTTATTGCAACATTTAAGAGAAAAGTAGGTCAGTAGGTTCAGTATGAAAGGATACACGTTATATTGAAATATTTACCTGAAGTATCTAAAAGAATTAAAGTTTAGAATCAGACTTATTTTGTATATATTTTTTTTTGTGCAGGTATGGGCAGTTGGCCTAGTTGACAAAATTTTGATTGTGTCAGCTTTTAAATGTGCTTATGCCAAACTATTTAAAAATATTTTTTTTTACAAAATCTTATAGTTCAAATATTTAAAGCTATTATATTGAAAATTATAAATTATTTTGAAAAAAAACTTGAGAGATTTGATGTTTGAAACAAAATTATTGCTTGAGACATTTGAAAAATTTTTTAACAAGTTCGATAATTTCCGGCTTATGACCCTTTCCGATTTGGCTCAAATTTTGCACGAGTAACTACATCTTTGGATTCGATGAAGAATAAGATATTTAAATTTTGTCTGATGAGCCTTAGTTCATAGACATCAGTCTGGAATGTTTCGTCAAATGGACAATTTTTCGAAAATAGACACAAACATCACAGGACAATCAGTTTAATGTCATTATAAGCAAAACATTTAAATTTTATATGGATTGGAGCCAAATCGTTAACAAAGATATGCAAGGAAATCAAGGTTGTTCAAAATAGCAAATGGACATTTTAAATCTAGCAGCAGTATTGACTGTAAGTAAGGAATGGTTTCCTTAATCGATTAATTCTTCAATGATAGTGGGTTTTTGGAAAAACCTGATGACTAGAAACACTGCTCGCAATAAGAAATATTGTAAATTACGCCATAATAAAAATTATAAAATTGCAAAAAAATAAAAGTTGAAAAAATCAATCAAACTACGCTGCTGTTAGAAAAAAATACAAATCATTTCCTACTAAAATTCTCAGCACTGGAATGGACAGATCAATAGAATACACCAACAAACTTTTTTGTTGAGTCATTTCATGTTTCCAATAAATTAACTTTGACTTTTTTATTGTGAAAAGTTTGCTGATACCAATACTGTTTGAGGGCACAATAGGAAGTTAAAGTTTTTTTTTAAATGAATTTTCCAATTGAACAAGTAATTTACTGAACGCTGACTAGCACTTGATTTTACGCCAATTACTTCGTACACCATGCATGAAGTGTTAATTGTCTTACAATTTGATGTTGATTTTTGCTTTATTGTCCAATACAAAGTTTGATATTGTACTGTCCTCTTTATCTAAGATGATGGCATAAAGTTTCTGTACCAAAGCTAAATAGCAAAAATTGCAAATGCAAATATAGTGAGAGTTGGTGTACATTAGGCAAAATAAAGTAGACAGAAATTGCACGATAAGTTTTATGTTTGATATAACCATATATACATAAATGTTACTTGTTATTTACTCATATTTCGGTAAATATTTAGTTACTTATATCTACTAATTTTAATGTAAAATTTTTTCTGAAAAAAAAATTTTACGCTATGAACTCAAAACTATTATAAAATGTTGCCTAGTTGTGCTGATTTTAGTGACAGAAATCGCAGCAACATTAATTAAAAGTCAATCATACGACATGTTCTCCCAAAATCTAAAAATTTAAATGTATGAGACGCATTAAAGTTCGTTTGACGATTGTTCAAGACATTGGTTGAAAACCAACTTCAAAGAAGAAGAATTGTACACTTAAGTGTACTCTTTGCCCCACTTGCAACTAACATAAATATTCGAATAAGCGCTGTAATTGCGCAACAAACAATAAGAAAATACCATAAGCTTCTTTTATTCAATATTGTTGTGGTTCACTTGCAATATTTTCTTTTGGAAATAAATTGCATACTTTTAGGCTTTGAACGATTTGCGTAGGCATCATCATCAAAGTTGTGTTGTTGACTGCTGCCGCCATTGTGAATTTACAAATTTTCTGCGCGCCATTCATTGGAGCGTAAATATTTTGACAGCGCAGCGTCATCATTTAATGTTATTTTTCTTTCTCTTTCTTTTAATGTTGCTTACAATTTTTGGTCCTTTTCCCACTGCCGCTTTCAAATTTTTGTTCTTGTAAATGGTAATGAAAAGCAAGCCAGTCAAGCAGACACGTAGACATTCAGATTTTTGCTATTTTATTATTTATTTGTGTATGAGAAAGTTTTTTATTTATTGCTCCGCCTAAAAATAAGCAACATAAATTATGTTTCATAACATTTTTCCAATTAATCGTGAATTGTTATTGCTGCCGCGCTATGGCGAATGAGTTGCAGAATTTTGTTTATGACTGATTTTATTTTGTTGAATTGTTACTCAATTAGAAAATTTAATTGAAAAGTTTGATGTTGCTGTTCAGTTTTGTAATTTATGTTCTTGTGATTATTAACAATTTACAAATGATTAAGCAATTTAATCAAAAATGTTTTAGAAGTGCTGAATTATTTGATTAGAAAAGAAAATTATATTAAAATAATTGAAGCGGAAATAAAAAGCTTAAGATTTTATTAAAAAAGTCTGGTTTGATTTTACTCAACGGAAATTAATAGAAAAAAAACTTAAAAAATCGTAATAAAAATTTGTAGTCTTTTTAGTCAATTTCTATTAAATTTTTTAACCCACACATTATTCAAAATTGTATTCATTTAAAAGAGTGAAAATTTATTACTGAATCTTTTGGCTTCAAGGTACTGAGCTATGACAAAAACTTTTTGCAGTGGCTGGTAATTTTTAACGTTGAGAATCTCAAATGCCATCTACGAAGTGTCAATTAGCACTAGACTTTTAAGTTCACACAAAATTTATATTGAAGTGGTATTCGTGGGCGAGAAATGACATTTATTTATTTGCTTTTCTATTTTGAAATTACTGACCTCTGAAAAGCAGCTGAGCTGTGACAAGTTAAGAGAAAAACTTAACTACGTGAGAACTTTTTAGTAGTACATTTGAACATGGATTAGCAGCAAATCTTTCTATATGAAGCAAAAGACTTCATCTTTACATGAAACCGAAAACCTCAATAGAAAAGCATTTTTAACCATTTTTATATGGGACCAAATGTTTAGGTTTTACCATCTCTGCTGGAAAACTGAATAAATAATTTGCTATTTTTAAAACAAAGGTTGGAAAACTTACTACTGGCTTATTTGAAAATTTTACCCTGGTTAAATTTGCGCCCATCTATATCGGTACCTGACCATGAGAAATATTGGGTTACCAATATCTTAGTTTCCTTGGATTTGACATCCAAATTCTTCCATTTGTAGCAATCGTAATAGATTTGGCAATCGGGCGATAAGAGGAAGGCCAAATCTTGCCCACGCCAAGCCCAAACTCCTGAAATGATGCTGTTACTGTCCTCTCCAAAAAGGCAGACTGATGAAACGCAGCCTTGTGCATTTTATTCAAACGTTGGAACATGCCAGAGATCAATTTGTGGGACATATGAACTTTTGAAAGTTAATCATTGTATTTGTATTCACCGTACCAGATAGAATAGTTCTCTGGATCGAATTTCTCGAAGAAATAAGGTATGGATTTGGATTCATCTTCATTGGAGTAAACTCGTTTGAAATCATCGAAATTAAATGTACCCTTGGGCATTAATTTAAAAAGATTTTTTGATTTAGGCTCAAGAGCCAAGGCTTCATCGGCGGCATCGAGTTCCTCCTCGGCAACTTCTTCCTTCTTATTCGACTTTTTCTCTTCCTTTGGTTTTGTAACCTCCTTGGGTTTAGCAGCATTGTCACCACTTTTGCTTGGAATTCAGCATATTTCTTGGGATCAAAGACTATGGCCTTGTTACACAGCGTGAAATTCTTGACGACATTCTTAACTTGTGGTTGATTCAAAATTGTAGTAAACCAGCGGTTAACATTGCCGAAGGGTGCACGTACGCTTGCTTCTTGCTTAGCAATTCCAACACTGCGGTCGCATCTTGTTTGACAGTGCTGTTTATTTGCAGAGGCATAATATCAAGAAGTGGAAAGACCGACGCGCAGGTGGCAGGCACAATTTTATTATCAGCGAACGAGCGCCATTGCTGGACTTGCGCTTGGGCAAATGGGCAATTTCCGCCGCAAAGTTGTTCGTCGGCCGAGAAATAGGCGATGGCATTAGATTTGTTCAAGTATTTGCCATCAGCAGTCTTAAAATTAGAGACCTTTCCGCTTGGGAACTTCTTCAGGAACTCCGCTGACTTGTTGATTTCACCAAATACAGAATCTTCGGCCACTTTTACTTTGGCACCAGAGTATTGAACAGCAATCAGTGCTTTAAAAGCACGGAAGTTGTCTGGATAAGTGAAAAGAGTTCATGTAGCCATCGCTGCTTTTGCCGGAGAGGAAAGCATGAGCAACGAAGGATTAAACGGCAATTTTTGTGTGAAAATTTGAAAAAACTTAATTCTAAAAAATAAATTAAAATAAAAAATAAATTATTGAAATCGGTTCTGTGTATCTTGTGCTAAAGTGTTACAAACCTTTTCTATATTAGCAATTTTATATAAATAGTATAGATATCACTTTTGCGTGTACATTTTGTGTACACGTTGTTGAACAAATCAGTGAACTTTTTGGATCTACTTATTAGTTTTTTCAGCACATATTTACATATATTTTAAGTTCTCAGAACTAAAGCAAATTGTTGACTTAATTTGAACAACTTTAATGTATATGTGGTTAAGACACATAATGTACTCAAACATTTTTTATTTGTGCTCATTGGCGTCAGCTGCTGCTGTACCAAGTGGTAGTCTTGAAAAAAATTTGTTTTTATTTAGCATTTGTAATGAAACAATAGCACCACATGATGTCGTGACATGTGTGAAATTTTTTTGTGTTCAATTTTTTTTTTATATATTTTAATGCATCCCTCAAAAGCAGCAACAGAATTTTTTGAATATAAACTGTAGGCATCTAAATAAAATGCAAATAAAAAATTGTCAGCAGTCAAGAACACAATAAGGACTTAAGCGTCCGTTTTATTAAAGACACAATTAAATTTTTTCAAATTAATTACACAAGCCAATAAATTTTTATGGCAACAAAAGCAAAGGTTCTACCAGTATTACAAAAAAATTAGTTCTAAGCTGAAAGTCGGTGAAAATGTGGTTTTAATTGAGTTATAATTGGAAAAAAAAACATTCAGAAAATAAAGAAAGAGAAGGAAATTATTTAAAACGAAGGAAATCAGGGTGATTTATTTCTAGGTACTTGGTTAGTAGAAATCGCAAATTGTGTTCAGCATAGTTTAACATTTCATCATGGAAAAATCTACACCGCAACAATGTTTGTAAATCATAAAAATTAACTAAGTTTACAAGAATTTCATCTTCCAAATCGTTTAAAATTCATATAATATCTTGAAATATTGAAAATGGGAGAGAATAGAGATTTTACTTTCGGGCTACGTTAACTACAACGTCAACATGGATAAGATCGCTGAGATTGAGGAATTGGAAGCCAACATAATGCGCGTCATTTACCGAATCCCAGTCGAAATTCTCGAATGCGTCATCCAAAATTAGAATCTCAGAATGAAACGGTCATCATTTGAAATTAATTAATTAATTTTTTTTTTTTAATTTTTTAAAAAAGTTCCTCAAATGAATCATCTTATAGATATTACAACAGTTACTAAATTTATTATGCAAATTTCTGCCTTATGCACATTTTTAATGTAGCACAGTGTATTTTAACATAAAAACGATTTCACAGAAAATAGAAAAAAAAATGAAATTTTCATGCTGTCAAATGAGTTTAACCGCCAAATTATAGCATGAGATTGAAGCTAAAATATGAGGGGAAGAAAATCACACCACCTGCTAACACAATTACACTCATGCGGTGATGATGTCGAGCATTTTTTCACATACCCAGTATATTAAATTATGTCAGTCTCAACTGGCGCACGAATGTTTTTTTTTTCGTTTTTCTTTCTAAACTGTTACTTCATATATTTTAGCCTCAATTCAGTCTTTTTTCAGTGGCCTATTTTTTCTTCTTCTTCTTCTGTCTTTCTCTAATGTCTTGTGCAACGCATTAATATTTCATTTATGTTTTTTTGCTACACTCATATTTTCAAAAGCCACAATAAGACGTGCGTGCTGCTGTATGCGTGCGTTTTTACAACCCAACAGCAGTGTATGAATGTAGTTGTGCGTGAAAATTTTAATGTCATCACCCAAATGGATAGACTCTTACAGTTTCACATACTCATATATTGTGATAAGTCATATCTTAAAACGGAAATAAACATGTCTTTAGTCCTAAATCCTGGACTAAAAATTGACTGTGTTTTTTTTTTGTTTTTTCATTTTTTGTGTTGGTTTGTGCATGTGTTTAAGCAGTATTTCATGTGTGTTTGTAAGACACGCACGTAGTTTGCTTTTTAAATTCTGTCCGTTCATTGAATTTTTGTCACGCACGCATTGCCATTGTTTATTTCTTATATATTTTATTGCATACTTTAAGGTTATGATGACGAAAATTATGCTTAAAATTTTTAAGCATTTATGCCCGCCTGGTTGCGTACTTTATGGGCGAGTGCAGCTGATGAAATTTCAAAATGAAATATCTTGTGAAATAATGGTACATTGATGGTCTTTCAATTTTATTTAATTAAATTTAAAAAAATATTTAAATCGAGCTTTTTCCAAGAGTTTAAAATAAATTTTAAGCATTAAAATATTTCAGTATCATTCTTCAGACGCAAAGCTTTAATTTGCTTGGTAGATATCACAAAGTGAGTTCACTTTTTGGAGACTATGATCGTTTTTCAGTTGAACATAAAAGGTTCATCATTTTTTGGTTATATGTCTATGGGAATTATGACATGAGACCATAAAAAATAGCACTCCTAGAAATCGCAATAGAAAAACCTCAAAATCTTCAGCAAATTACAATTTGAGAAAAAAAAAATTTGAAAAAAAAATATGATCATAAATTCCTGAGCTTTTACTTACCAGAATTTCTGTTTATTCAGCAACTTCACTGTGCATCGTTGAATTTAAATAAAACTTTTTTTTTAAACTTTGCTTTGTAATATATATTTGCCATAACATTTTTAGCTGTTCAAAATAAATTAAAAACAAATAATTACATTTTTTTTTTCATAATATTGAATGAACTTCAAGCTTCTTATGGCATTTCCGCATCATTTGTAAGTAGTTAAATGCGTGGAACCTTTGGTTCACGCGGACGATTTCGATGCCTGAAAAATAGTGTAATTATTTAAAGTGTTAGTATGCAAATTTTCAGTGATTAACTAACTTTTCAAGATCTTCAATCACTACTTTAAAAGGTAGGTTTCTCAAGCGTAACTCTTTTTCGAAAGCTGGCTGCACTGCAGGTGGAACAGAAATTACACTCATGTCCCATGTTTGAACCCAAAAATCAAGCTAAGTTTTGTTGTTGTTAGTTTTGAAATCTTGTGCGTTATGTTTTTTCTTACCAAGAACATTTCTCTTAATTCATTGAGATCATCGTGTTGTTTTTTATTCTCTTTTTCAGTATACACATGATAGACTTTATAATTTTCAAAGGTTACCTTGCCATCTAAGTTGTCAGCTCCAATGGTTACCGCTAGTAGTGCTAGGAACAACACAACTTTAAGCCACATTTTTTATTTTAGAAAACACGATTTAGAAATGAACAAGTTACTTTCGCGATTGCTTAAGTAAGTACTCCAAAACTCGTTTTAACTTTCTATTTATATGTATACTTGGAAAAAAAAATTTATTTCATAACTGAGAAGAAAGCAATTACATGTTTCAGAAATATCGTAAATGAAATAATAATACACCTAATTCTGTTTTTGCACGGTAATTGGTTCCAAGAAAACTCGTGAAAAAAAAAATATTTAAGCCCAATAATAATTCAATTAATATTGAACCATGCTAAATGGAATAAAATCGTGTAAAAAAATTTATAATTTGTTTATTTTCAAACCGTGTTAAATCAAAACCGTGTAAAAACAGAATTAGGTGTATTTATTATTTTTATTTTTATTTTTATTTTAAATTCTTATGCAAAGAGATAATATTTTTGATTAAACAATAACTCACCTCAATGCAATTCTTAAGCAACGTAAACATGAAATTTAAAATTTTCTCAGTCACGTTTCTGAAATACTTTTAGCGATGCAAGCAAAAACAAAATAAAGCCGTCATTCCATAAAAGAAATGAAAAGAAAAATTTAAAAAAATTCAAGTAAAATTTAATTCTATGGCTGATAGAGCGAAAGTCTAAAAAAAAAAAAAATAAAATAATTATTTATTTGAGTTTTTGGAACCATTTGCAATGCTCATTATTATAAAATATTTTACACAGAACAGTACCGAAAATATCGAAAAGTCGAAACATATTGCAAAACCATCGATAAACTCAATAAAAAGATATAAGTTTAGGAAAAGAAGATGAAAAAGGTCCGGGCCTCGAAAAACAGCAAAAAGTCTAAAAGTATCTAGAAACATCTGAATAAAATTCGAAAATATCAAAAAATGTCCAACAATTTCGAGTAGTATTGAAAAGTATTAAATATATCAAATATTATAGAATTTTACTGAGAAACCACGAAATAAAATACAACAGCTGAAAAGTGTAGAAAGGGAGTATGGAAAATATCATTAAAATTCAAGAATAATTAAAACCACAGATATTGTAAGAATGTCATTGTTACCTACTGCGTCAACTGTGTTCAAGTTTTTTTAGCTTAAACATTCCCATACGAATCTTCTGGGTAGTGCAGAATGACGTATACTCCTGGTATTCAGTAGATTTGGAGAGATATATCACTTGGCAATTACAACCAATTTACAGTAACCAAAATTAAAAAAATTTTCAAGTCTTAATATCCCCCTATTCACTCACTAAAATAGAGCTTTTCCTCATAGACTTCTTTCTAAATATTTTTGGCGTGGATTTCAAAAATACCAGCCATCTTTATTTTATATATAGGGTGTTTTTTTTAGAGGTATAGAACTTTAAAATGGAATAAAACAAAGATGAATTTTTTAAATAGACATGAAAATTACTTTATTCGAAAGATAATCTTCTGGCATTATAATTTAAATATGACTTCTGGCATATGAACGCCACGGCTAGCTCGGACGTAGTCTAAAATGGAGGTCCAATTTTCAAGGTATATCGCGAATTACGCGAGTAATGTTGGCTTCGAAGTATTGAATCGTAGCTGGCTTATCGACGCATACTTTTGGCTTCACATAACCCCAAAAAAAAAAAATTAAGGTGTGATATCACAAGATCTAGGCGGCCTTCTTGACTTCATAATTGCAAAAATCATGTGAATTTTGAGTGAAAATAAAGTTGAAATTTTAGTGACTATAATAAATTTGCACAATTTGGACGCGTTGTTCATGCGTCAACCTGTTCATGATGAAATGGCAAACCAAACTGAATATAAATGACATTAGAGTTGCCAGATTTGACCACAAAATCCCAGTTTTATCTCTATTCGAAAAACAAACCTCTAAAAAAAACACCCTTTATATCATATATATTTTTCATAATATATTTTCCGAATACAGAGGTTAAATTTAGTTGTCTGCTGTCCCCTAGATGTTTCTTATTGTGCCAGTCATTGTGCTAAGGCGCTTTGTTTTCTATGTATGTAAAATAAAATCCAATGATTTATTTTTTTTTGTCATCCGGTAGAACTGACTTTTGCTAACGATAACGTATTGATATCATACATATAGCCAGATATTCAAGCCAACCTTACACGATGAGCGAACAGGCAGTAAATTTTGAAGAACTTATTAGTACTGCCAAGATTGAAGCCAACAAGTAAGCTCTCCACAAATTTAATTTAATTTTAATTTAGTATTAGTTGTTACGAGAGTAACTTCATTATGAAATTAACAACGGCACGAGCGTGTGCAAAGCCGCGAGTATCACTGGTATTTCAATAAAATATTCAATCGGTGTTACCTTAGAGCTTACGAATCAAAGTCTGCAATGGCTGATCAAGTCAAGTGAAGGCTAAAAATTTGGGGCCCTCAAGCTCAAATAAGAAATTGCCACAAGACTCTCAATATAGATATAGAAATTGAAAAACCATAATAATAACACTGAACCATTTTCTTTAGTGCTATTGCTTAATGTTATAATTGAAGCATATGGCTATTTTTAAACTGTATTTATTTTTAAAAATAACAATTTTGTTTTCTTCGTATTTATTTTAGAGCTACTGCACAAAAAAATGAAACGTAAATTGTATTGAATCTCTGATAAACGAGCGAATTAATTTAATTTGCAAAGCAATAAAATATGGCATGTAAATGAGCGCCGAAGTTTGCCCAATACCAACATACATACGCACATTACTACGTATGTACAGATTATGCAGCAACCAGCATTTAAAGTTGTAATAAATTTTTTCTCTGCGGTCACTGCTGCCTACTGCCCCTACTACTACTCTGCACAGCTATTGGATACAAACAGACCATCAGACAGACATAACTGTATTTAATGCAATAAATTAAATTCTGTTAATTCATTTAATTTTGCTTGCTGCTGATGTTGCCTTATCAACAGTCAGCTCAATTGAATGTCAGCGCCCCATACCAACCCACTTCATTAACACGCTGCAGGACATCTTCATGTCCTTCTGCTGTTCTGTGCGTATTATTGTCTCACTTTGTTTTTTTTTCCGTTCCGTTTACATTTGCATTGCATGTAAACAGTTGACAATTTTCACAGAAAATTTTTATCAAAATTTTACGGTATGTATCCTGCGGGCATAAACCTTTGTACAACATTGAAATGGCTAAAAAGAAAAAAAAATTTGTACCCAAGTGTTTTATAAAAAATCAATGTTAAGCGTTGCTGTTGTTACCAAAAACAATTGGACACATTAGAAATTCTAATGTACAGGATGCAGGACAATGAAACATTTTGTAATTAAAATTTTGCTGTAACGTTTCTCTCGGCGGCGTGTTTTGTCATCCATTAAAAAGCAACAAATGCTTATGCACATTCATGTGTGTGTGTTAGTATTTAGATGTCTATACATTTTTGTGTGTGTGAAATTGAAAACATTTAGCGAGTGGACATTTACCGCAGGTATACAAATCGCTGGCATCCAAAATTGTCTAGTAAATACAAACGCAAACATATTTGCACACACATGTAAAGAGAATTGCTTACAGCTGCATGAAATGAGATTTTGTTGCCTATTTTCAGGCAAAGATTTTATTTGTTGTTTTGTGTAGATTATCAGTAAAAAAAATTAGAGAATCAACATACGAATTAAAATTTTAAAAAGAAGCCTTCAGGGTGATATAGACTTAAATGCTGTAAACAGCTGAATGAGTTTGAAATGGTGACAGAAAACAACGTAGAATGGTGCACTAGATTTTGACATGGCAAAAAATATTTTGGTTTTAATTTAATTGAGTAAAAATAAAAAATAAACGAATTGCTACTGATTGATTACGTTTACAGATGGAACATCGTTTGAAACAAACAAAACTTTAATCTAATAATACAAGTGAATAAGAATTATTTTGAAAATAATGTACCAATTTCACTAAAGCAATAAGTACCCAGCAGGGAATCTAGGCTAATGTTTCAAATAATTCATTGCAGAAAGCTTTCTGATATCGAAATGAAATATTTCTGAAACATAACAGAAACTTTGTAAGATTTTATGTGAAAGATTTCTGAAACATTTACGAAACGTTACACGTCGAGTGAACTGGAATAGAAGGTACCCAAGTGAAATTTATATCAATCCAGCAGCAAAAAATAAAACTTAACTGGCCAGAGAAAGTCTTCTTCTAGAA
Organism: Meiosimyza platycephala; assembly: GCA_963662105.1. Classification (NCBI taxonomy): domain Eukaryota; kingdom Metazoa; phylum Arthropoda; class Insecta; order Diptera; family Lauxaniidae; genus Meiosimyza; species Meiosimyza platycephala. The sequence continues at coordinate 94,577,468 of OY759210.1, forward strand.
AAACGCGGAAAGTGCTGATAGCGTAATTAAACTCAAAAGCACTTGTAAGCATTTTTCCAACTGGGCGGCTACTCATACCCACAAGTAAAACGCATTTGCATTCGACAATACCACGTTATCTTTTGGTAATTAAGCGCACAAACTTTACTATTAACATAAATCACAAAACTAACGAAACAAAATACCGCAAAACAAATGAACACAACTGCTAACAACAACAACAAAAAAATCCTAATAAACACTCTAACACATACATATGTACGTAGTAGACAACTTACATACTGGTAAATGAGCATACATACATGCAAGAATAGCACCAATTTAATGTGATTTTAGTGTACGGTCATTTAGTGGTCAAATTTAATGCACAAATTATGAGTCGGTCATTGCCGCTGTTATGCAACTGTAGAATGTTTGCATTTTTGTATGTGTAAGTGACATTTATTATGTGCAAAGTTGTTTGTGCTTTAGTTTTATGACCTTATGGCCTAATTATGCGGTGTTATCAGTTGATTTTAACGTTCCATTTTGTGTTCAATTGTGGCAATTGTTTTTTTCAACATTTTGTGTAGAAAATTTATTTTTCACGTTATTGATTACATTGTTGCTGTTTTTTTTTTTTTCATTCAAAATTATTGCAACACAGGAAAATTAAAAAAAAAATTACATGTTTTAATACTCACTTTAACTTTTGGAACGGCGGATGTTTTGCTTTATTGTGCATGGAAAAATATTTTCTGGCCGTTTCAATACAGTTTTGGCGAACTTAGCAAGGTCGAAAAATTAACCTTGATGTTACCTTTTTGAACTCAACTGCATGGAATTAAGCAATCTATATTATTATTATTATTAAATTTTCTCATAAATGACACAATGCAAGAGACGAAGACTTGTAAGTTTCCTCATATAAATTTATACCCAATCACCTTTGCTTTTAAAGATAATGAGAGAATTGAGTACGAATTTGTTGTGTCGCACATTGCAATAATTTTGTGAGGTTATGTATATGTTTACTCTGGTATAAATTGTTGTTTCAACAAGAAAATGGCATTATCAAGAATGTCCTACAGTTTCCATTCTTTAATATGTTTTGTTGTAGGAAGTCAACTGCAAATAAAGTCAAAATTATATTTCTCTTATCCTGATATAAATACATATGTTCAAATGTTTGACAAAATAAACCGAAAGCTTGTCTTACTCGTGTCTTCAGTATTGGAGCGAACCACCTTTTGCCACCTTTTACCTTTTTATCCCAATGCCAGTAAGTATCAATGTGTGCGCAGTAATGAAGCAATGAAAATATTTCATATGCTTGCATACACACACACGCAATCTTAATTAAAGTTAATGTGTTTTTTATCACAGTGTGAATGTGCATACTTTTGGGTGTCACTTTTGTATTATAAATATTGAGAATTTGAAAAAAAATGTTTGATCGTTAGTTGATTTAGTTTAGTTGATTAATTTAATTTCTAAGAAAAAATCGTTAAAAGAATTGTTCCTCTTTTTTAGTGAATCTGATGGGCGAGTTTTCTTGCCTTGAGGATATTTTTCTTTGAAAAAAAATCGTAAGGAAATTAAAATAGAAAATCGATTTATTTATTACTAATATATAATTTTTAATTTTCGAGCAATTTCGGATATGTATTCTGTGAAGGAATAAAAGTTACAAGCAAAAAGCACGTTTTTTAGCCAAAATGGACCTTCAGGAGAAACAAAAGTGCTCCATTAGTTTTTCTCGGAAAAAAAAAAAAATGATGCAGATATCAATTTTCTAACTTTTTAGTCGGTGTCTGACTGACTTTATTTTGTGCTTCATACAAATCGACCCCGTATAATGTACTGCCGCTTTTCGGCACGAGATCTGCTTGAATTTTACTAGAATGTGATAAAGTTTATTGTTCATCGGAAAGGCAAAAACTTTTTGGAAAAATTCTATTGCATATGCGTAAGCTGCACATAAAAAATATTGGTTTGTGTACAGGATATTAATGCATTAAAAGTTTGTTGTTATCTGGAGTACTATGAAATGTACCATGCGGTGACTATGCAGATATGGTCGCCATTTGCAAAAAAAAAATTTTTTTCCATTGCTCTGGCAGTTTCATACGTTTTGCTACTTTGAAATTTTATTAAAATAAAATGAAAATTACCTCAGCTGCAATTTCGGGAAACTGCTCATAATTGTTTTTCACTAATGAAAACAATTTAATTTGTAATTTTTACACACACAATATAAAATCCGGCATTGCCATGACGACGGCATTGCCTGGGAAATGCAGAACACTTTTTCTATTAAAATTCGTATAAATTAAAGCAAACTTTATATTTAATAAATATCACAAACACACGCGTTTATTTTAATTCGACTTTTTTACTATTTAATTTAAAATTTTATTTTGAGCAGCGCGAACCGAAAGCAATTTACATTTTCACAATAACTGCGGATATTGACTACTAGTGTTGCCAGAGCGCTTTTTTTGAGAAGTAATTATTTAGCCTTGGCAAAATTATGAGGCTGAGAAGAGATTTATGATATGCTGCTATTAACGCTGATTGACCACCCTAGACAAACCGTTGACACAACTTGAGTCTTGACCGAAATTATGTCTCGTGTAGACCACATATAATTATTCTTATATTCGCATCATTATTTATAATTTGCATATGACAGCAGATTGGTAATTATTGTGACGTTTTTATTATACTGCAAAATAACATATATTAGAACATATTTCATAAAAACTATTTAAATTTTTTTGACAAATCAATAAAAATATAAGAACAAAGTCATATATGGGTCATTCTACCTCGTTGTTACATTCAAAATTAAGATTTCTTAAAATAAATTTTTTTCTATACTTTGTCTAAAAACATTCGATACGAGTTTTTGGAAAAAGTTTTTGAGGACTTATTTTTGAAAATACGGGTTTTTGAAAATCACAAAATTTAAAAATACATGAATTTTCGGACGCTTGTATTTCAAAATGTACACGTCAGATAGAAAAACCGTTTGAGAATAAAAGTTAGAAATTTACGTCTATTTTTTAATTGTTGTATTGAAAATCTTCTTCTCTTAAGTTATAAGCAAAAATTTTGCAATTTAAAAATAAAAATCGAAAATTTTCATAAAACGATGTTTAATTTTAATGATTTTTTTTTTTCAGAGAGAAACTTAAATCTTGGCAATCATTTTACAATTTAACTTAGAGTGGGCCGAGCCATGGTTCTCTAGATATGAATGTTTCTATTTCGTCAAAAATTAGCTAACAAAATTATAGAAAAGAATCAATGCAATGTAGTAACACAAATGGATAACGGTAAATGCACCGTTCACAGTTGAAATTACTCTTTGCTTAGAGGTTAATTTTTCCAAAAGTTTCAAAAAATTTCCTACAGTGCCATAAAAATATGTAGCAAGTTTCGAAATGGGTAGACGAGCAGCTTAGGAACTACATTTTAGTTTTCTGCATTAATACTTTTTGATTGAAAATTTCACTTTTGACATAAAAAGTGATTTCAATATCATTCAAAAGTGACATTTCTAATACAGTGTTAAACCCATTGCAAAACCACTGTTGACAGTGTAATATAGCGACATTATTTGCCAAAAAAAAAAAAAACAACTGGCAACACTAGTAGTCAGTTAGTGTCAATTGCAAAAGTAAAATTATTAATCGCTTTCGTTCGCGCTGCTAAAGCTAAAATTTTAAATTGATAATTTAATGTAACGAATTGAAATAAACGCGTGTGCTTGTGTTAAATTTTAAATATAAAGTTGTGGGTGCTATGTGAATTGGTATAATTTATACCACGTTTTAATAAAAAAAAGTGTTACGAATTTCTCCAACAGTGCGCCATATTAATGCTGAATTATATGTAGTGCATAAAAATAGCAAATTAAATTGCTTTCCATATGAGAGAAATATCAAGAATTTAAAACAACTTTCACGAGATTGCTGGTAAGTTAATTTCCTTTTAATTTATACAAAATTTATAAGTAAAAAACTTATGAAATTCCACGAGCAAATGAAAAACTTTTCCCAAATGGCGACCAAAAAATTTCCCAGTAGCCTCAAACTGTAACTTATCATTTCTTTCTTCGATATTCTATACACAAACCACATTGCATTAAATGATATTTTATTGAAGCCCTATGCATATGCAACAAAATTTTCATTATTTTTGCAAGGCTTTGCATAGCGAATAGCTTAGATGAGAAGGTTTTTGTTGTACTCATATGGCCGCTACTGTAAGAATTAATGGCATTGATACTAAATAAAAAAAAAGAGAAATGAGTTGTTAGACCTTTTATTTGATATATAGTATTATTTTAAATAACTTTTTCTTGAAATTGCTTCTAATTATTATCTCCGCAATGTCTACGTGATCTCGAAAACTTGAAGTAAAAATAAGCTAAAACATCAGAATAATCATAATTGAATCTAGCTACTACAGCTATTAGCCTCCTTAGCAATTTGACAGATTTCCAAATGTTAAAAAAATTTGAATAGACAAAATATTGAATGGTGTTTATTAGGCCTTTAAAAGTTCCAATTGGACATTTCTGTTCCAAAATATTTCAATTAAACCATTAATTAAGAGTGCTCTTGCTGGAAAAGTTTACTCTAAAACTATTATACACCCTAATGTTAATATGTCGCATGCTTGATCTATACATGAGTTTGTCCGCAATACACAGAAATTGCTAAGCCATAATTGAAGAAAACGTGCCACTTCATTGAAGCACAACGAACAATTTGCATGACTCGTCTTGACGCAAAACTTCAAAAAGGATGCGGCAGATTTCATACGTTAGTCCATATGTAGGTTATACAAGAAAAGATATTTCCATTTCACAAACACACACACGCACTGTAGTGTTTGCATGTACATATGTTAGCCTAAATTACATCGAAAAGGCTATTTCAAACATTTATATACCCAATTCAGTATCACTAAGGTGAAATATTTGCATGTAATGAAATTTGCATACGAAGCAAAAACGTTGATACAATGTGGTTTTTATAAAGAATATTATGAAAGTCCAGTGTTGTTGAATACAAAAGATATACATACATAAATGTTTACACTGTGAATTACAAATTGAATTAAAAATGAATTGAACTTTGCTCTGTTGAATACAAAAAGAATTTCTAATGAATTTGTAGGACGACGTGTAGGTTAGTTAAATTAAGTTAATCAAAACCTACGAGTATGTTGTAGGTTAACAAAGGTTTTAATGAATTCATACGAAATTGATTACAAATTTAATATGAAACAAAATAATAACATATTTATGTATGTACTTCAACTAATTTGTTATGAAATTCCTTTGTAATAACACTGGTGTGTGTGTGTGTGAATTGAATTGCTTAAATTTTAATGCAATTGAGCTACAGAAATAAGCAGTAGAAATACTACGTGACAAAAATGTCGCAAATTTTATGTGATAAGAAAAAATGTTACAGGTCTTAAAAAATTATGAAAATTCTTTAAATACCTAAAGAAAGGTTTTACTTGCATTAAAGCATAAGCAATTTGAGCTACCAAAGTTTACTTCTCGCATAGTAATATTTTGGGTAAATACTTTGCGGAGAAAAATAAAGTGCTTCCTTTTCAAAGAATGAGATTTTATGCAATGGGCATAACGCTGAAGAAAGCTTTTGTCACGATTTTCTCAAAGGCAGCGAAGAGTTGTATATTTTTGTTAATTTCGCCAACTTAATGCTATTTTATAGTTGCAAGAAACTGAAGATTATTTTTGTACGTTTCTTTCCTAAACAAAACTCATAAGAAAAATTCTAGAGTTATTAAGTTCAGAAAACGAACAGAATAACCAACGTCTTAACTTTTTTTTCATTAGTCGAAGAATAATCATCATATCTCTGTTTGTATGAGCAGTAGAACCGTCCTGTCTAATCTACTAAGCGGCTTCACTTAGGTGACACTTCTAAGGATATAAAAAGTTTTCAATCATTCCACTATACTCCACTCCATTTCCAATACTTGATCGTCATATGCGTCTTCAAAGAAATAGTGCTACTTACATGACCTTGCTCCAGAATTATAACAAATTTCATCGCACCACAGAAAATCAAATTTTGTTTAATGACCAGATGACATTATGCTGAAAATTGGCTTCGTCGGACATAATCAATATCGCCAAATAATGACCATATTGACTTCGGTTTTTAGTTATTGTGCGGACTAGTAATAACAAACTTCGATTGTTCCTGGAGAATTGCGGAGTTTATTGAATTTGGTATAGAAAACAGTGTAAGTCTTTTGCTGAAACTAGGCCGCCTAGTTGATGTCGATGGTTGTTCGTCAACAAGATATGTATGTACACTGCATACTTTGTCTTATTAACATCCGCATGATGGTCATACAGTTTCTCTATGATACAATAAAGTTCATTTTTGCCTAAAGCAGACAACTTTGCTTCTTTTCAAGGCCATAAATTTCTAAAGTCTACAAAATATTTTGAGGTTAACCTATAAGATTGTTTTGGTACCATTCTTGAATTATTCTACGTCGCTCTAATATGATCTTTTAGTGTCGTTCTAGTGGCGTTCTTGTGTCGCTTCACAATCGTTTTGCTGTTTTGGTAGTATCGTTGAAAAAGAAAAATAGTGCGAACGTCGTGCTAGCATCAATATAGTGTTATTTTAATATCAAATTTGTATCGTTTTAGTGCTTTTTCACTTTTTCGCGATAGCTCTTTATTTGTTCCTAATTAAAAAAGTAACAATAAAGTTTAAACGCCGCTTTATGTATCACGATTCGCCTCGTTTTGTCTCTAATTTTCAAGCCTGAAAATATGTGATTGTATTTGACATAAATGAAAACAAAAACATCTAGCCTGTGCTTAGTGAATACTTAGTTACATATATATGAATTGTACTAGCATACCTTTAAGCTTGGAAATTAGAGACGAAACGAGACAAATCGTGATTCATAAAGAGGCTCTAAGTCTTATAACAAAAAACTAGCCCACGACTTGTAAGTATCCTGCCATGTCCCTTTCATATGATCTTATTATTGTAAGAGTTTCTTCAAAATCATTTTAGTTATATCATATTTATGGTTATAGGTGAAACAAATAAAGACTTTTTGCGCGTTTCGCATTTCTATATCAAATATAAAAACGATAAGAATAATAACAGACTAACTAATGCTTTCATGTGTGTATACTGAGTTATATATAAAAAACGAAGAGATATAAAGCATAGTATTAGGCGACTCCAAGCGTAAGCGAATACGCCACAAATTTTTGCTGTACTTTAAAACAAAAAAAAATAAAACCTAAAAACATTATTGTTAGGTAAAAAAACACACAAATATAGTAGTTGTCCCTCTAAAGCCTTAAGAAAAAAAATGTCTGCAACCGCTGGAGCATTGTCTATGATTTTACACAACAGGAGTACACATTTTGTCTACAAAGCTTGACGCCATTATATTTAACAACCGTTTTGCATGCCAGCGATTATCTAAAGAACATTAGCGCCAAACCGATGAACTCACACTTAAGCTTGGAACGTAGTAGCGGCAGTGATGTTCAACCAAATGTATAAATGTAGGTGCTGCTTAGACAAAATTAAACGCACAATATGTGGGTTATTTCATGAAGTGCTATGGCTGAATGTAGCAGCATGAAGAAATAATTTTTTCCTTACAAATCAGTTTCAGTAGCAGTATGGCAGAGCATCTGAAGTACTATTTGAATCATTTACATATTGTAAGCGGATTTCAAAAATATGGTCATCTGAAAATCAGTTTATGTTTCAGAGAAATTTCAATAAGTTAATAGAGCATCTATTAGTTTTGATAGTAAGGATTTTCATTTGAACTATAATATATTATTCCTTCTTCATTTTAAAAGCAGTCTTTTGTTATACTTTTCGAATATCTAACCTAAGATATCTTAAAATCATGATGTGTTTTAAAAATTCCAAGCTCCTTTCGCATTCTTAGCTTTTGCAGGGAATTACTCTCATATAAATTTGTTGTGCTATTAAAAATACATATGTTATTGTTTTTATTGTTGTAAGCTTTTGCTTTTGTTATTGTTGTCATATTATTTTTTGTTATGTTTGCTTTTTGCTGTCTGTTAACAAGGACATTTGTGTAGTGTTTTTAGATTTGCCCTCTTGTAAAGGTTTTTTTTTTTTTTTGTTGATGTTTCTCTTGTCGTTGTTTTGTCTTTGTTCACGCCGGCAGCTATTGTTTTCACTAAACATACTTATTGCTGTTTTGTTGCTCTTGATATTCTCTGAGTTGTTTGCATTTCAGTACGCATTTCCGTGCTTTTATTCACTTTATATGCATTTTGTTGCATACTTTAAGGCGTTACTTGCATTTATATAGCTTAAAGAGTTTTGCATAGTCATACTAGGGTATGTAAGTGTTAATCAAAATTTTTATTTATTATTATTATTTTTTTGGTTTTCTAATTTTATAAATTATGTGTTTATTTTTTAAAAAAAATTCAATACTATTGAATATTTTTTACTATAAGTATTTGCTAAGAACTTTGCATAGAAGTTATTGATCAAGTAATGTATTGTCTAGAGATTGCCAGAAACTATAATTGAACAATATTTTATAGAACTTACGAAAACCAATTCAAAACGTCGACTAACAGAAATGATTACTTTTTGCATGACGGCTGTCTGAAAATAAAGTTTAAATTAGATCCATACAAAAGGAATGATTTTGAAAACAAATAAAACCCTAAATCGATCCCGAGTCAGCTTTCATACATTTGCTATTGAGCATATAATTTTTATTGACTTCTATTCTTACGATAAAAGTTTGCATTTTATGAGGTGGTACTAGGTATAACGTGTACATTTTGGTATATACTTAACTCAAACTGAGAAAACATTAAAATGCGACCTTCATCTAGTCATGTCTTTAATTATAACAGTGGTAATTTTGCCACAAATTATCTGCATATTTGATTTAAAACAATATGGTTGATCAGGTTTAATATGCTTCTAAGATTTGAACTCGATTTTCTTAAAATCGACATTTTTAACTACAATGCTCATAACTGTTCGGTTTTTGGCTAAATGAGAGCCTATACACTATATATTGAACTTTGTAATGACACTACACTAAATTCCCTTTAAAATATAAATGAGAGCAAAAAATTATTTGTTCTTGGCTATGACGGTCTTTCAGCCAACGAACGATATGTATGTACATTAGGGTGATTCAAATTTTTTTTCTTATTTCAAACAGGTACAGGAGCAGATACACGAAAGAAACATTTTAGTGCAATTTGAGTTCATATTATTAATATTTACTGATGGCTCATCGAGCAATTTTCCATACGATTTGTATGGGAAGAAATGGTTTACTAGATAATTGTCTCAATATCTCGTGAAAAAACAATCTTACAGAAACGAGACCTAGCCCATCTGAAAAAGCATAAAATTTTCTACAAATAACTAGCAAGGAGAGAGAGTTCATAATATTAATATTTACTGGTGCTCATCGAGCAATTTTTCATACGATTTATAAGGGAAAGTATGCCTTATTAGACATTTTCGAGTAAATCTCGTAAAAAAAAAAAAAAAATCTCACACGAACGAGACTAACTCCATCGGAAAGAACATAAAATTTTTTACAAAAAACAAACAACAACAATAAAACAACAAAAAATTTTTTTTTCACATTACGAAATATTAGCTCCACAAAAAAATTACAAGATACTTTTTTACAGTGTATATACAGTAGAATCCGGTTATAGCGACATCCAAGGGAGCGAAAAGTTCTGTCGTTATAAGCGGACGACTTTATATGCAGATTACAATATCATATAGAAGCTTGCATGGGGACCAAATTTATGAGTGCGAATACGTCGCACTACATGCGGAGTCACTATAACCGGATTCTACTGCATATAATGTATTTATTTCACGAGATATACCGACAAATGTCTCGTAAAGCTTGTTTTCCTATACAAATCGTATAGAAAACTAAAAAGCCACCAATAAATATTAATATTATGAGCTCAAATTGCACCAGAATTCTTCTTTCGTGTACCTGCTACTATTAAACCTGTTTGGAGCAAAAAAAAAAATTTTTAATCAACCTAATGTACATATACATAAGTATATGTATGCCTGTTAAACGTGCGCATAGTTAATACAAGAGAAAAAAATCTATAGTTTGGTAAGCGCAAAATACGATATTGTAAAAATGTAGTGGTTTCCTTTCACATTTTTAAGGATTTTACAATGAATTCTGTTAAAAAATTAATATGAAAATACATTTTAAAAAAAAGAAATTAAGAACTAGATAGCATAGCTTCAAAAATTATTAAAAATTTTTTTGCACAAAATGTGTGGGTTTTCATATCAGTATTGACTAGGGTGCTTCTATAAATCGCACATAAAATTTCAAGTTTTAAGCACTCCTTTTTTTCATAACCAAACAGGACTACAAATTTCGATCATTCTATTTTATCCTCAATAAAATTAAATCAATTTAATAGATTTAAGTGTTCTGAATAGAAACTGTCACGAAATCTAAAAACTGATAGCAAGCAGGCAGCATTAGATAGTCATACCATTCTAGAGTAATACAAGCGTCATTCATTAAGTGTTGGATGGAGTGCTTTTCTTTTAAATTTTACTGTGCATATCCTACTGAATATTGATGTACTCCCATATGCATGGGCGTTCACATATGTGAATATTATATACTAATATACATAAATATTTGTAAATATTTTTAAATAATATAATATTTTTAAATAAAATATTTTGTTTAAAATATGAATAAATGGCGCATAAATTACATTTTTGTTTTTTCCTGCCACACTTGCTATTGTTACATGTAAATATAGTCATATATTCTGCGCTTTCATATGAAAATTATTCGATGAATTTTTGTTTTTTTCTTGTTATTATGTTTTATTACTTTTACCATTTTATAACAAAGTGCGCTGATGTGATTTATTAAAATACTTCATTCCTTCATTTTTTTCTTTCTTTTAACTCAATTGTATAAGAGCATGCAAAAGCAACAGCAGTAGCGACAGCTACCTCATACATATATGTGGCAGCTGCTGCTATTGCAGCCACTGTTGTTAAATCAAATTCAGCTGTTGGTAGAGAAACGAAATAAATCGCATGAAATCAGCTTTTGTTTCAAGTTGAGGAGGCAGCTTAAGTAAGCTTATGAAATATTAAAATAAAACCAAGCGATGCTGCTGCTGTGGCAACTCCTTCCAAAAAAAAAAAAAAAAAAAAAACTTTACCATCAAATGACTACAATAACAGCATAAAAATAAAGCTGCTCAGAATTTCATTAGATTTATTTTTTTTTTCTTTAATTTTTAACGTCTTTAGTCGAAAGTCGAAGCAGCTGCGGAGCACATATGAAAATTGATTTTACCAAGATTTTTTTTTAATATTTCATTTCGCTTGTTGGTGCAGCGACACGGCAACACTGTCTTATAACTCAAATTTGTTTTATACGTAATTTGAAATCTTTAATCTAATATCCACGTCAGTTAAGTATTTAAAAACTTTGTTGAGTGCGTTAATATATTTTTATTATTTCTTAAAAATGAAATTTTTAAATCTTTAATATGAGCTAGGTTGTTACTCTCAAAGCAAAGCAATTTAGCAAGATAAGGATTTTGAAAATAAGTTTCAAAAATTTAACTGTTAAAGGCACAATCAAAGAACATTCACTTAGATGAAAATGAAGATCCGTTGTAACCATATTGGTCCATAGTACTATAGTCAAAATATAAGACTTTCAAAAAATTACAAATAGCTTGGAACTTTTTGTACTTTATGTTGTGCAAATAAATTATGAAGCAAAAATTTAGGTACTGAAAAAATAACCCAAAAGTTGGGGTCTCAAATAAAAATTAAAAAATTCTCAAAAGTGGAAAAAGTTTTCAATCCAAAATTAATGAACAAATCTTAGAAATAAGATGCAGTGAAACCTCTTTAAATCGAACCTCGATAAGTCGAAAACCTCCCAAACTCGAAAAAATGTTGTGTTTCCTTCCCGTCAAGCCCCAAAACCTCTATTGCTCGAAATCTGACCCCTCTATAAGTCGAAATAATTAGTGAGTCCCTACAAATAAATTCAGTACATGTTTTCCCACTATAAGTCGAAAAAATAAATTTGACCTCTGCATTTATAATATTTGATTTAACAACCTCTACAACTCGATTATTTGAAACGAATTACCTCTATAGCTCGAAGAAAAATAAGATAGAGAAATTTATGAACACGTGATTTTATTTGAACTTTATCCAAATTACTTTAATGTCGAAGTCGAAGTCCTCCATAAGTCGAAAATTCTATAACTCAAATTTTTTTGGCGTCTCCCTTCAAGTTCGACTTACAGAGGTTCTTCTACTGTACACGAAACTAATTGAAATTTAAAATAAGATCGAGCAAAATTTGATGTATTATATGTATCAGCAGCTATTTCAGCAAATCTTTATTTATTTTTTTCAATTTTATAGCTCTTGAAATCTATGTTTTTTGTTCTTTCATTTATGCAGTTTTGCTACTCTCGCGTTCTTTAAATGATTTTCATAAAGCGCCTCTTTATGTATCACGATTCGTCTCGTTTCGTCTTTAATTTACAAGCCTGAAGATATGTGATTCTATTTTACATAAATAAAAACAAAAAACATCTAGCCTGTGCTTAATGAATAGTTATTTACAAATATAAGAATTGTACTAGCATACTTTTAAGCTTGGAAATTTGAGACGAATCGTGATACATAAAGAGGCCCTTAACTTATTTATAATAAAAATGTAAAGAATGTTAAATATTACATATAAATTTTTTGATAAATAATTAAATGTTTAAACAAGTGCGAAACTATTGTCAAAATATGAGTTCGTCATCAATTAATAAATAATAATACAAATGCAATAGTTTACTTACCACAGCATACAAATTTATGTTTATTTGAATTACATCAAAGTATGTATTTGATATTGATATTGCAATAAATGAAATTTGAATTATCTGAAAGTAAACAGAAAACATAAAATCAATGATAATTAATATTAATAATATTTAAATAGTAAATGAAATATAAACAACGTGATGATTTATTGTGATTATAGCCTAAAAATATGCAATGTCTTATATTTCAGCACTAGTATAATGGCGCTTAGCCTAATATTAACTATGTTGAATAAATTGTATTGCACACTTTAGCGTATGCCAAATATTTTATACGCATGTTAATGTACAAGGTGGCGCAAAAAAATTTATTTATTATACTGTTGAAGTATTCAAAAAAAAAACGATACAACTTAGCCACAATTTTGTTCATTCTTGTGCATTTTTACTAAAAAAGTGAAAATAACAAAATATGAACCATGAGGTACCAATTACAAAAAAAAAACCCATGAAGAAATGAAATTGTGCCAGCTTGTGTTTATGTTATGCTTTAATGTTTTTAAAACATTGCCATATGAAACCACCACTATGTTATTTTAAGCTTAATATTACAATGTTAATGTATAATTAATTAATTAAATAACTTTTTAATATTTAATAGAATAAAATTTACATAATTTGTGGCAAAAGAAAAAGTTTTGCAATATTTTCAATTAAATTGAATTTGTTTGTACGAGAAAGTTTTCAACACCAAAACCCCCTGGTGCATGTCAGCAGCTTAACTGCCAATTTAATATTGTTAAATAATAATTGCAGCATATTTTTAGGCATTTAATTTAATAACAACATTTAATTTTTCATTATATTAATGCTTGTGTTCATATAATGAGCTTAAAAAATTTAATGCAATGAGCAATGAGAAAATATTTATTTAAAAAAAAAAAAATCATTTTAAAGAGTTTTTATTTAATTACAAGCGATCAACACCCACTAACGCAAATCAGCACAGCGTGCAGTCTGAATAGCACACTTTGCTGCATTTTCGACGAAAACCACTTTTTTTCAAAACATTTAATTTTACTGTCATGTTAATTAAGAGCATTGGTTTTTAATAATCTTTTTTTTTTTTTGAATTCGCCACTCAATTGATAAACACGTCGTTTACTGGAATTGTTCAATTCGTTTTTACCTGCTTAATTTTATTCACATAATTATTTTTGTAACGGCAAAGTGAATGTAATTAAAATGAATGTTACATTCAAATTATGCGCACTCAACATGCAATTAATTAAATTAAATAGACTGTGAAAACAACAACAACAACAAAAAACTCTTCGCTGTGGTAAGGATTGACGTTTATCTATTAAAATAAAAAAATAAAATTTATTTATAACAATAAAGCAATATTTTCCAACTGAAAAATTTAATAGAACCAAAAGCACGATTTCATAATTATTTTATATTGAAGATTGCTTGTCAATAACTGAAATTCCTGTGAGTTCTCTGAAGGCGTTTCAACATTGCCGCCTATTTGCCATTTGTTTGAGTATTTTGAAAAATTTAAATATGTACATTGAAGTTTTTCCTCTATAAGTGTAAGCATGAAATGGCAGTGAAATTATTGTCCAACATAAAATTGGCTTTGATGTCCCGATATAATCATAATTAGAGAGCGGATTATAGAAAAAAACAAACTATTCAATTGGCATGTAGCGCTTCAGAAATCTTTCACTTGAAATTTAACATACAAAGTTATAGTTACGTTTCAGAAAAAATATTTCATTTTCATTTCAGAAAGCTTTCTGCAATGTTTCAATATCCTCCTTTTGCTTTCATTTGAAACGTTTCGGAAACGTTACAGAAACCTTGTAAGAAGAATAATAAAATAAAATAATAAGTGTGTCATCGAACTCGGAAATTTGTTTGTCCTTTTTACGTTTGGAGCATCCGATGGACTACAAAATAATATGAATAGTACAATATATTAAGTACCTTCAAAGTGGATGCTATGGAATGGTGAGTTCCAACTGCCGAAGAAAAAATTTCGTCCTGAACCAATGAAAGACTGCATGTCGATGGAGGCAACTTCTGTCAAAAATATGTCCCAAACAATAAAGTTGATGCTCGAAACCACAGAGGAAAGTGTGAAAATATTGGGAGAATACAGCAGCAATGTTAGAAAGGTATATAAGTCATTGGGAAAACTAACCGTTCTGTCTTCCCAGCACAATATTTTAACTGCTGAGTAAAACGAAATTTTTAGAGTTCTGTAACTGAAAATGGAAAATACTACGAAGACCATTTCAAAATCAGGCATCAAATGTTACATGTGGTGGAGAAAGACTAGCCATTGAAACGAGACAGTAATTTTAATGGAGAGGAGGCAATCGAAGGATTTTTTTTAATCTCGGCTTTGGAAGCTTAACTTTAATTAAAGAAACAGGACAAGATTTCTTTGATGAAATTCGGAAAAAAAAACGGAAAACTACTCAAACAAAAAGAGATGAATTTTTCCTGCTTCAAGTGAGCTTATGTATATAATATAAAATTACTCTCCACTTATTTACTCAAATTTTTTGAGGCGTTAAATTCAATTCAAATCAACACATTTATATTTGAAATAATTTGGCCACTTTTTCGTGCTCTTTTCGGGAAAATAGAAAAAATAGAAAAGAAAAAAATTTTAAAAATGGTAATAAAAGTAACTATTGCTCATAAATTTCCACTTCCTTAACTTCTACATTAAAAATAAAACAGAAAAAAATTTTCCAACGCCAAAAATTATGCAATGTAAGATAGCAACAACCAAAACAAAATAAGGAAAAGATAATCGGCTCAGTCGTTGCGGAATAAAGTGAAAAAAAAAAGTGTACCAAGAGAGATGCAGATGAAATAAGAAATGGGCAACTAAACATAAATGCTTTGCAAATAATTTTAAACGGAAATGATGTAGATTATGCGCCGGAAGCCGGATATAACTCGGCCATTTCCGTAATTTAAATTTATACCAAATATAACGAAAAAAAAATAAAAACTGCAGAAAAAAAGAAACAAAACAAACAGCATGAAACAAAAATCAAATACAAAACAATATACAAAACAAAAAAACAATTGAAAGCAAAAGCTGAAAACACATAGAGTGGAAGGAATAACAACCTAAGCAAAAGGGAAATAAATAATTGTTGTAATGGCCTGCAAAAGTTAACGTTAGTGTTTTCGGTAATTGAATGCAACAAAGGAAGTGCGCAATAAATTTTGATTAAATGAAAAAAAAGGCACTGAATGTTACTCAGATAGCTTGAAAAGTGCAATGGAGAAAATGAAAGAAACCGTCAAAGGTTAGAAGTGTTAAAGAGCATGCAGAAAAGTGAAAGTTTTTTTTCATTTTAAAGTAAGGCGTTTGTGTTTTCCCATGGTATGAAAATGCAGCAATAATAATGAAAGTTGTGATTTATTTTACAAAATATTGATTATGACACGATTGTGCTGGAGAGAGTGCAATTGAAGGATTTTATTTATTTATTTAGCTAAAATTAAATGCAAAAAAATATTTTTTCAGGAAGGCTATATCAAAGAAGAAAGAGACGGAGTTAAGCAACTCACGATCGTAGTGTGTTTCTTAGCATATCAATATATACTCCAAAACTAACCGAATAAGTTGAAGTACCGACCGTACGGCAATGATAGTAATACGTTTTGGTGAAATTAACAAACCAGGGTTGCTTTGCCAAAGCCTGTCCCGATGTCCGAAAATGGCCGAATTTTACCCAATTTTGTTATTTTAATTAAAACTGTAGTATATTACAGCTCGAAATGTGTGCCAAATGATAGAACACGAAAGTTTTTTTGGTCAATTTTCATAAGTGAAGATATAAGCTTGAAATGTGTGTCAAATTATAGAGCTTGAAGAGTCTAAACAGAATATATAGGTTGTCCCAAACATGAGATCCCACTAATTTAATTTTGGCCCTAAAAACGAAACATGTCCCCATTCCCGTAAGTCTTATCCTGTAATCTTATACACTCAACTATTCTACAGCAGGCTCTCCGCCTATTGATTACTACACAAAATTTGCAATGTCTCACGCCATTTCGCTGATATGACGTGGAAACAAAATGGGCTTAAGTGGGAAAGTTCTACGCCCACTAATGCAAATTAACTGCATACTCCTTTCAATATAACGTTTACAGTCTATAACTTGCCCACTTATGTAATTGCACCCAAGCTCATAACAACCTTTCAGCCAAATTTCGTTACGATTGATTGCAAACCAACGCTTTTAGTTTTTTGTGTAATATGAATAAATAAATAAATAAATAAATGGATATATGAATAATAACTAATTAAAAAATAAATAAATTAATTAATAAATGAATGAACTAAGAATTAAATACATTAATAAATGAATAAATGAGTAAATGAATAAATTAATATATGGATAGATGAATAAATGGATAAATGAAGAAATGAATAATTGAATGAAAGAATAGTTGAATTAATGAATAGATGAAAAAATTAAAAAATGAGTAAATGAATATATGAATAAATGAACAAATGAAAAATTGAAGAAATGATAAATGAATATATGAATAATTGAATAAATAATTAAGTGAATAAATGGATAAATGTATAAATAAACGAAAAAATAAATGAATAAACAAACAAGTCAATAACTAGATAATATAAATAGAGAAATTTTAATAATTTAATTCCTTTTGAGTATTTTTTGAATTCATTCTAAAAAAAAAAGCTCTACAGGTCAAAATATGTGGCACACATAAAATACCAAACCATAAAATTCAAAGCCGAATCGACTCCTTTCAAAAATTTTTCAAACCTTTTTTATATAAAAATCACTGTTTATGCTCGAAAATAAAATTTACTTTCCCGTTCTTACGAAAAACGAAATTTATTTTGATGACGGTCTCTTGACACCGCCGAGTATTTTAGTAATTCAATTTAAGTTTCAAAAGACAGACAAAATAAGGCGCATACACTTTAAACCAAAAATAATTATACGAGTACATATACCAATACCAGTTGCGTATGTGTGAGTACTTTACACATTTTAAGAGTTTTCCTAACAAAATCCTTGAAATGAAAAATTTATTTAGAAGCATAAAAAAATACTGCTACCATTGCCAATAGGGCTTGAATTGAAAGTAGCTTTAAGCAGCAGCAGCTAAAATTGCGTTGAAAATGAAAATAAATAAAAAGTTTAAACCGTATGTCCCAAAATTTCCTTTTTTTAGTTTTTTCTGTCGCCTTTTATTGAAACATAATTTTTGTGTTCATTTGAAAAACGAAAAAAATGTACAGTGTTCGGTGCAATAAAACTATAAGGACAACGTTTACATTTATTTTGAGTGATTTTGTACTCTTATTTAGAACCTTTTTTTTAGCTTTCATCACAGCTAAAATCCTGACATATTTTTTATAAATTTCTTTGCAAATAAAGTAACAATATATTGGAAACTCCCAAAAAAAAATTTTTATCTGCAATAGCAAAATCCATATTCGACAATTTTTTCTGAATATAAAACTCCCAAATCAATTACGATTTAATGACCTCCCTTTTTCGATCAAAACCAACACTGTTTCGAGTTGTGCAAACTGCACAAAAAGTTTAGTGTATGTTGCATAAATAAAAATCTAAGATCAAAGCGCATCCCAGAGTGCTATTGGCAAAGCACAACGTTTTTAAATAATTTTCCAGCAGCAATAAACTGAAGTGTCCTTTGATGATGTTTTTTTGAATGCTATTGCTGCAGTAGCTTGTTGCTGATACCACTACTGCTTTCTTTAGCCTTAAATGCATTTGGTAGCGTACACACTAAACAAATGTCCTAAGGGTCGATGCCATAAACTTTGTGTGACTCTCTGTATAGAAATATCGTAAAAAGTAGAGCAGTGTTGGTCACTGATTTTAATAGGAAATACAAAAAGGACAAACGAAAAAAAAATAAAATGGAAAACTAGTGGGTGAGAGCAAAATTGAATTTTCTTTTAACTTTTCGCAAAAAAAAAAAAAGAAAAAATAGACGATGCTGCGTTCTTGTGGCTATTCGTTTTTTTTTTCTTAAAGATTGAACTTATTTTATTTCGTATTTTTGAGTTACTTTTTAGTCCTTTCTTTTGCAGCTAATTTAAATTCATTGAATTTCAGTTGTGTTGACCCAAAAAAAAAGATGAGTAAAAAATTTGGTTTTTATTTTTATTGTCCTCAGTGTTCCATGTTGTTGAAGTTGTTAATTTTTCATATGAATTACGTTTATTTGCTTGAAAATCACTCTTCCATGCCATTAATCATGCTTAATGTAGTTTTCCTTTATTTCGGTTGTTAAGGATTTTCTTCGCATCCTTTTTTTTTTTGTATTTGTTGGATAGAACCTTTTGAGCCTTTGAGCACGTGCATTTAAATAAAGTCATGAAGTGAACTGGCTGAATATTAAATGGATTTAACATGAATTTAAAGTTATTTTTAAAAGGACATCATCAAAAGGATGACTCAGTTCAAATTTAATGCATATTTGCGGACATTCAAAAATAAATGTTGCTTCACAAAGGAATGTCAAGAATATTGAATAGGTTAATTTGTGTCCGATGATTGTTGCATATTTTGGGATTTAATTTATGAGAAATTATGCATTTGTGAATAAATTTAAAGGACTCGTTTTCAATTTTTAAAAAGAAAATTATCATGTTTAATACATAATATTATGCTCTAAAGTAGGCTTTTTTAATTTTTTTCAAGCCAGTAGGGGCATATTCATACATACATATTACCTTTTCTTGGAGAGAGTGGTGATTAAATACTGAAAAAGCTTTAGCTTATTGATGAGCAGGCAAACACAAAATATACAACAATCAATGAGTTACTTATAAGTTCACTTTTCTAGGGTACTGTTTTCAGCTTCTATTTTATATATATCCACATTTTTTCAAAAAATCATTTTATAACTACATTTCATTCCTGGCGTAAGCAGATTATGATCGTTAAGGAAAATTTTTAATGCTTTAACAACTTTGAAAATCATATAAAATTTACTTTCTATAATACGTAAGTAATATATTCTTTTTCTATAATGCTAATATATTCTCTAATACTTCTGATGAATATGGAATCAAATGTGTAATGAAGTGTTTAGTTTTGAAAATCATGGATAATGCTTCTCTATAAATTACTATAAAGCTACGGTGATGTCAGTTCCCAATGAAATAGGAAATATTTACTTGAGTTTTTTGTCTAATTTCCCAAAGCAACATCATCGGCTACTCAACCCACAAGCGTGCGAGAGAGATTATCGAGTATTTTCACAGCTTATCATTGGCAGTGACATAAAATGTGCATAACGTTCTCTAGGGTAGCTCAAATATCAACAAAAGAGGATTAATCTCGTTTATTTTGCCACTTGCAAATCGTCATTGACATTGATTGCGCATTCCTTAGTCAATTTACTTCATATGTCCATATCACATTCCAATCAACATGAAAGGTTTCGCATACCTGACAGAAATATTGCACATGAAATCGAAAAAAATATCAGTTACATTTCAGAAATCTTTCAGTAACACTTCAAAAAGCTTTCTGCAATGTATCAATGCCTTTTGATTTCATATGAAACGTTTCTGAAACATTACAAAATCTTCTGAGATAAAATGGAAAAAACAGATGTGCAGACGAGCCTACCAGATATAATTTAATTTAAACTTGAGTTTATTATATAATTAAATCTTAAATTTTTGTCATAAACCCTTTCACGCTGGCAAACTCAGAAAACACCATCAAAAAAAGAAAAAATTACAGGTACCCAAATTAATAAAAATTATGCCGCATTTATTTTATAATTTCTATAAGCCTCCCATCAAAGCTTAACATTAAATTTAAAGATCTTTTAAAATCCCGTTTAAAGTAACAAAAATGTTATTAATTTTGAATTAGTGTTGCTCGAAATTGCTGTTGAAAACCTTCAAAATTTTTTTTTCACGCCTTTTAATTTCAATTACGTTGTATTCGAGGGTTTGAAACAAATTCCTTACTGCTACCGCAAGCAAGTGTACACACAAACACCATAGAAGAAAAAAAAAAGGACACGCTAATTAATCCCTTTTGGCACAATTTAAATCTGGGTTATACACCGCCGTACTTGTCAAATTACAGTTCTTCCTCATTGCCTTAACATTTGTACAAATTATGTGCTAACTGTGCGTGTATTTGTTAAAGTATAGAATGAAATGCTACAAAAAAGTATATGCAAATTAAGTTAAAAGTACGAACAACAAAAGAATAAAGCTGAAAAAATTGTCCTCTCTAAATAAAGCAATGTTTTTTTTCTTCTCCATTGCTGCTTTTACTGATCCTAAGCTATGCGACTAATGAATCCCAAAAGACACAGCATCTTGTCTTGGCTACTCCTTTTTAATGCGGTTCGGTAAAAGGATTTTTTTTTTTCTTTTGATTTTTTTCTTAACTTATTTATTATTTTTCATTAAGCTTGAGAGAATTTTTCTTTTTTGAACTGTATTTCGCTTTTATCCTTTTCATTAAGCAGTCCCAAAGTGAGTTCTGTAGAAATCCTTTTTTTTTTTTTTTTGAGAATTTAGTGCTTCTTTTTTTTTGTTTTTTTGTTTCCGCAGAAGGTCAAATATTAAAATTCCTAAAAGCGTCTTGCAATCAGTTTAGCTTAAAAATTAAATTGCTGCTTGGCAATGGACGCGGGTGTGGGCGTGGCATTGATAAATTTTACAAGTAACGAAATTCTGTTTGAAAGAATTTTATTACGATTTTTTTTTTTTTTTTTTTGTAAAGGATTATCATAATGAAGTCAAAAGAGCATGAAAGGATTTTCAAGTTTATTGCTGTTGTTGAACAAGAGTACAGTTGTCGGTATTTAAGTCTGGATGATGACAAGCTATGACAATTGGCGACAAGAGACTTACAGTTGCCATGCCAAACAATTTGCGCTAGAGTTTGGGTTTTTTTTCTGAGTTAAAACGATGTCTGATGAATGTCGCGATATATTTGAAAATTTCTTATACATTTTAGTTTACAGTCAGTCAGTAGTTGAGTCAGATGCCAATGATTTTACTATAAAATGTAATATTGAACACTGATATTTCGTTAATAGAGCTAGAAGTAGTGATGTTGGAATGTAAATTAAAAGTGGGGTACCTTGTGTGATTAAATTATCTACATATGAACGTGACTAACTGCATTTTCAATTGTCACATTCAGGTCTGTTTTGATCCAAATCGGTTCGGAAGCTGAATTAAACACCGAAGTTAAATGTCAATAGCTCTTCTAAATTTAATGGTTAGAATTTGAACTTGAGACTTGAACTGTTCGTTTGTCCCGTATGTGCATTATTTTTTTCAGAAAATTTCACTAAAATGTAACATAAGGGGATTAAGGAGTGCTGTTGAACCTTTTTCCAGACACATAAAAATAATAAATACATTAAATAAATTTTAATTTCATGTGCACATATTTCGATTTTCTTTTAACTGCTGCTACCATTTATGACTTAATTTAATAAAACCTCTGACAATTGCTGTATAAATCAAAGGCCATTAATTTTTACACTCTACAATATTAAATATAAAGCTGACACGCACACAAAATCCTACGTAAATATCGCCCACAAAAAGATACAAAAAAAATTATGTCCTTTTATACATATATTCCTAGTCCTTTATGCAATCTTACAAAATTGTTACAACAGCAGCGAATAAAATTTATTTAATAAACCCTTTTTGGTGCACGCAAACAAGCAGACTGCCTCTAAAAATAGGCAACAAACAATACACATGTAAATATGTACCTATGGTCGTAGAGTTAAAACCTTCATAAATTATAAATAAAAGCCAAAACAAAATTAAATTGCTTTTGTTGTAACTGCGCTGAGGCAGTCCTTATAGCAAAGGATTTCAATTTCAAGTCATCAAATAATAACTTTCCTAAATGTAATGTCTTTTTGTGGTATAGGTACAGTGATTCGATGTCGAGTGATAATTTGATAATTTGTATAACATAGATGCTATGTACAAAAAGGCACAAATTCGAGATATACAGCTAAGATCAAGATTAAATGGTAGTTATTAAATACAACTTATAGCTATCAAAAACAATTTTAATATATAATAAAGTAATTTTTTTAGAGCTATGACAGTAACATATCACTGTTCATCGTCACTCTCTTTAACTTGCGGTATTTTTCAAAAAGCAACAACCCACAATTGAAATGTGACAAAAGTGTGGCGTGCAAAAGCGTCACAGTAATAAAAAAAACAAAAGACACTAAAAACTAAATAAAACAATTCTAAATAAATGCTGCCACATTGCCAAAAAGTATGCAACACCAAAATGACAACAGCACTTGAAATGTTAGACAAAAGCTTTTTACTTTTCTATTACATTTAAGTGGGAGTACAATTTCGTCCTTTTTTCAGAGCATTGAACAATGAGTGGCTTCGCCCCCTGCTGTGCTGGGTGTGGCATAAAATTTGTGTTTAATTAGTAAGAAAATTGTTGCATAAGCTTTTGGTTTCTCGTTTTTTTTTTCAGCATTTCAGAAAATTATAAAACTTAAAAGCGCAAAATTCTTGGGAAAGGATTTAATGCTTACAATGCGAAATGAATATAATATTTTAATATTGTGCTAAATGAAAATGCGTTAAAATTATGACAAAATTTTGTGGCCAATCAAATGCTGCACGATGGCGTCTTTATGTGTGCGTTTTCATTTTCATTTTCAGCAAGGTTCTTTGCTGCTGCTACAGGATATGCTAATGTTGAATAAGTTTTTGTCGCATTGTCATTATTATTATTATTTTATTGTTTTTTCGTTTATTTATTTTTGTTGCTCTGTTATGTTGAAGCACTAAATTATGCAGTTAATTTTAACAGTTAGGATATCCTTAAGGAAGGTGCTTTAAGTGAGCTTCTTTCTCTTCAACGTTTTTCTTATTTCATTTAAATTTACACATTCAAAGCAACCAACAAGAGAAGTTGCAAATCATAAATTACGTTTGCATGCTAAATTCGTCCTCGAAATTATGTCAAGGATATTTTTCAAAACAAATTAAGTAATCATTTTAGAGCTGCTATTAATTTGGAAAATTTGTGCTTTCAAAATTAATTTCTTTAGTTCTTATGTTCTTTGTGAAGAATAATAATGAAATAATCTAATCATATTAAAAAGGTATCCAAAAAGGTAAAACACGTCCCTGTAATAGCATCTTTTACTAAATTATTTTAGCAACGTTTTTCTTTTTAAATAAATTTATCAGGTAATTTCTACTTTTTACTGCAACTAAGAAATTTTCATTTCTTTCCAAGAAATTCATTAAATTCTTATCGAAGTTTATAAGTTTACTCCTAATAACTGCACTTATGCAACAATCATAGCCACAACTTGGCAAGTAACATATTGGTTTAGCATACATTAAGGCGCATTTTAATTTCAATTTATTATAAAGCAGCAAATAAAAAATTTCAAAATTAACGAACTGCAGTCATAACTTATAAAGATAAATATATTGTTTTTGTTTTCTATAAAATTGATTTATGTGTTTTGCTTCCATAAATTTGTGCTAAAGATAAACATTGCACGCTTTAAGGCTAATACTTTAAATGAGATATAAAAAAAAAAAACACAACCATAAAAACCACAAAATTCAGATAATAAAATAACAAAATGTTTTATTACATTTTTTTTTTTTTTATAGCTACACATTTTTAATTTCTACTTAATGCCACTTATAGGATTTTCTTTATATTGTAGCATACCTTTAAGCAACATAGCTATGCTACTGCTAGGCAACAGCATAAAAATCTTTTTATCTTAACATGCTACACACATTTAGATATGCCAAGCACGTTAAGCCAAAATTAAGCAGCTACTACTTCACCTGACATAACACACACACACGCAAATTGCCCAATGACTGACTTTATGTGTGTGTATGTGCTTAAGTAAAAAAAAAATAACTGCTAATCCTAAAGGTATGCAATAATAAAAACAAAAATTAAATTTTTGCCGCACATAAACATGCGCAAACGTATTTTGCCTCATTGGTGCTGTTGCCTTTTTTTATGTTTTACGCGCTGTTATTTTTTATTAAGCGTCGCAGCGCGTCGGCCTCTTAACGCGTATAAACTTCAATAAGGAAGCACAGCATTGTAGGTGGCTTCCTCTCATTGCAGCTGTTATTGTTGCACCTTTTTTTTTTTTTTTTTGTTTATTTCTCTTACCGGGCAACACATTTACCGCATATTAAATTTTATTTAGACAATCGCTTCCATTAGAGTTTATTGTCGTGTTTTTTTTTATACATTTTTTTTTTGTTCTTTTGTTTTATTTTCATACACCATTACCTACTTCAATGTTGCATATGTATTTTCTGCTCTGCTGTTTGCATATACAATATGTATTTCATAATTTTTTCCTGCCGCCGCATTTATTTAGTCTGTATATATTCGAAAAATGGAAAACCGCAAATTGCTGGCAGCATTGAAATTAAATTCATATTCTTGTGCTGTATGCGCACAGCAGGGTGGTTTATGCGTTTTTGGGAAAATGTAGCGCAGAAGTTGAGCTTAAATTGAAGATATGTATAATTTTTCTCAAAAATTACAATACGAAAAATACCACGCAGAATGTTTTATAAAAATATTTCGGGTTCCAAGACGTTGCCTTCAAGCAACGCATAAAATTTCATGTAAAATTTTTTTTCTTTTTTTGAAATTTGGAATTATAAAAGTGGTCAGAAGTCACGAAAATCAGTTTTTCGTTTATAACACGTAAACTTAATTGTTTTACGGCAATTTTAGCAAAAGAAATTTCTCGTTTCTTTTGCTTATTTCTTACATAAAAAAGTACTTGTGCAAAATTGACGTAGGACCAATGTTTTAAGATATATTACTAAGACACATTTAAGTAAGTGGCTATCAGTACACTAGAGTATACAAGTTTGGATAACATAATAACATCAGAAGCAACAATTCGGTGTGCTAAACGAAATGCAAGCAACCAAAGATGGATCAAAAGATTTGAATTATCCACCCAACATGTTTCGGGCACGTTTCCGAAATCTTTCACATGAAATCTTACATAGTTTCAGATACATTACAGAAAGCTTTCATATTCACTTCTGCAATGTTTAAATTTTCGCTCTTTTGCATTCATTTGAAACATTTCTGAAATCTTACAGAAACATTTCTTAATATGTCGTTGAATCATTGACTCTTGAAGAACACTTAAAAATTATAGCATATGAACGACTTTGCTTACAATGTGCCAGAAACACTTCATTTGAAAGTTTCAGGACGCGTTGAATTTGAAACTTTTTGAAGCACTTCAGAATACTTACATACATGTTTAAGATTTCATTTATAACGTGTCAGAAATATTTCATTTGAAAAGTTCAAGAAACGTTGAATCTGAAATTTTTCAGACACACTTCAGAACAATTGCCGGTAAAACATTACATTTTAAATATATCAGAAAGCTTTCTATAACGTTTCACTTGCAACGTTTCAAATGGAGCATTTCTATAACGTTACATAATATTTCTAAAACTTTCTGAAACGTTGCATACCGAATGGGTACTGCTTGCTCATGCAGTCCGATTTTCGTAAACTTTGATCTTGATTCACTTTTTTAGCGTACGCGTTTGCGGTGAAAACTTTTTACACGTCAGCTATGTAGCTAATTGTACTGGGTTATTTGGAAAATTTGTTTTTTTTCAATACCAATTCATAAAATGTTGTTGTCGTTTTGCCCTTACATCATATTTACTCATCTTTTCACTTACTCAATATATCTCTTGTCTAGCCTTAAATATATACATTTATGTAATAACTTACTATTAAAAAACTTAATTATATCACAATCAAACTAATTTCCTGTAACTAATTAAATGGTAAAACTCGTTTCCTAAAACACTACCAGTGATGATGAATTCACAAGACTTTGAAATCTTAAAAATTTATTTCTCGGAAACATCAGACCCGTTTCTCTTCATCAAAAAACATACATTTTTCAAATGGGGTCTGATATTTCCGCGTGGTAAACATTTTTGTTAAATTATCAAGATCTCCTCAATCTGTTGTCAATGACACTCTATCAGACTGAGTCAATTGATTTCAAATGTGAATGTGATTCTTCATGATGTTTGTGAGCACAGATTTTTTTTTATCAAAAATTTATGTGACACCCTAAGTCATAATATCATAGAGATTCATATATGAACTACCATACCTACCGCTTGAATATGCATATGAATTTATTAATATTAATAAAATTTAGTGTAGAAAAATGTATGAATTGCAAAGAACAAAAAGAACCAATGAAAGGAATCAGACAATAAAAGTAAAATAAAACACAGAGCACAATTGCTATAAATATGATTTTTAAATTTTGTAAGAATATTTTCACAATACTAATGAGTAATGGCATTTGCGTAAGCATACAATAAGGACATTTAAGTAACGAAGAGTCGATGCCCTGCATCGCATAAATTTTTCAAAATCAAAATTAAGAATTCAAATTAAGAGTTGGGCTTACTTTTATTAAGTTAAAACTTTGTTCAATGTCAAAATGATAAAGAGAATATCTGCAAAAGCAACTGAAACTGTTGTGAGTATGTTGCCATGAATTCTTTTAATTTATGATCTATCGCAACCAAGCAAAATATTTGAGAATAAACTAAAAAGCTACAAAAAGAATTTTATAGCAATACTAACAAAGCGCGCACACAAACACACAATATAAAGGCAGGAAGAGAAACCACATAAATTAAAACATTTTTGAAAAAAATTC